>JAOXJP010169174.1:0-12717 GCA_025762735.1 Platanus orientalis
ATGTATAGCCATCGACAATCATACTTCATACCCTAGGGTCCTAAGCATTTAGGAATATTTCCATTCGAGATTTTCAATAGCCATAGTTGGTTCCATTGAAAAATGGAGGGGTGCTAATAGACAAGCCACTCTTTTCTCTAGCCATCTAGGATTTTTAACTAGGATCTTACTCGGGATGTTAAGCCCTATGTGTGTAACCTGACTCTGATACCAATTAAAATAACTCTAAAGTAATCCTAAAGGGGGGGGGGGTGAATAAAATTTCTCAATTAATTTACCCCTTTTTAATTTATCTTATGGTTGTTATTAATCCTTTTTTAATATTTTCTCAAATATGTGTGTGTGTGCTTCAATGTGGCTACTCAAGTATAATATCAAATATGTGCTAAATAAGAGTAGTAGAGAGCATAAAGATGAAGAGACAAGAAATCACACACCATGACCATAACACAAGATTTATAGTGGTTCGGTACTCGGGCCTACGTCCACTCTTGTAAAACTCATTACCAAGCTTAGGTATATTTCATTTAGGTACTATTACAACCTAGGTCAATATACAAACCCAACTACTTACTCAAAAACAAGTTAGACAACAACACTCAGTGTCTTCAGCGAGTGTGTACTACTTTCGGTGTCTCCGACGGAGGTAGTCAAGCTTTCGGTGTCTCCAACGGAAGAAAAGTAATAACAAGAATGAATATGAATGAAAATGAATGTAAAGGCAATAAAACATTACTAAAATATGGTTAATGTTGCTAGTTGCTCAATAGTGGGGTGCTCCTTGTTGAGCTAGTTCTCCTTAGCTACCCACAAGCTCTAAGTATTTGGCTCTAGTGCTCCTTGAGCTCAGCCAAATGTGAGTTTCCTCTTGATAAAGTGCTCACCACAAACTCTCCTCAATAGTAATAGTAGTGTTCAATAGGAAAAAAAAGAGAGAATAGAGTGTAGTATGCTAGCTATTCAAGTTCAAAATCTGTAGGCAATGGAGGTTTACACAGTGGAGAAGGCTCCTAAAATAGTATGCCTCTTATCTCTCTCAAAGAAAAGTTAGAGTGTTGGAGATTACTTACCCTAAAGGAAAAAGTTGTCTTTTATAGTAGGAGGAGCACCCATGGCCTTAGGATAGACATATTTTATAAAGGAGAGCATTTTGGAACTTTAGATGTGAACAATGGAGTTCAAAATTTGAAAATTTCTCATTGAATTCCATGTTAAAATTTATTTCCAAATTTACCCTCCCAACCGATTGTGGGTTTTGAAACCGATTTGGGCTCCAAACCGATTCTGGAATGCCTAATCGATTTTGGCTATATAGCAAACTCTAAATCGAATTGGTGTTTTGCAACCGATTTGGGTTTTGAAATTTTTTCTCAAAACTCATATCACAATCGATTTTGGGCTTGGGACCTACAATCTAAGACAAAACTTAAATGCAAAACTGATTACGGGATACCCAATTGATTTTGCCGAATACGATTGTGGGTTCCGTAATCGGTTTCGATTCCCAATTTATGCAACTTAGTTTTGAGCATAGAAATTGGGGCTGTCTTTGGGTATCTTCACTTGGGTATTCATGAGGGACCTAAACCATGTCTAGGTTCATTTTAAGGCACTCATATGATATGCATGCATATGATATACCTTCCATGGTGTGCCACTTTCCCCTTTTTTTTTCGTAGGTCTTTAGTCCTTCTTGACTTCATGTGTTCCACTTTTGAGATCATAGGACACTTACAAGGATTCCTAACACTACCCAAATGCCCATGGGATTGACATACATCAACACTTTATATTTATATGAATATTAAAGCTATGTTTTTTAGAACTTGATTGTTCTTGATTGATTGTAGTATTAATTGGTATATTAGCCTTCATAGATGCAACCACATTATTGCTTATTAATCCTCTTTAAAGTTAATATTTAAGAGGATAATCTCTGAGACTGTAAATCTGATTTGCTAGTAGAGATTAATTTATTGCTTATTCAATTTGCATATCAGCCTTGAAGAGGCATTCATTAATATTCCTTATTTGAGATAACTTAGAGGGATTTATATTGTGCTTATAGTTAGAAAAGTAGCCTATTAAGAGATATATTAATGGGAATTGATTTATTATTATTTAAATTATTATTTATTTGATTGTGTCTTCTCCGAAGCCACCGAAGACAAAGATACCTTCGTCAGAGCCACTGGAGGTTTTCTTACACTCGTTGGATCCACTAAGTGTGTATTCATAGTGACTGGAGTTCACTGAATGGAGATATATTGTTGGGTTTATTAATTTTCTTGTAATAGTGTGTGAGCTATTAATAAAAGTTAAAGTAGCTCAGAGATGAGCTTTTGGACAGTGGACGTAGGCCTGGATGGGCCGAACCACTATAAAATTTGTCTCATGTGTGATTTAGTTATCTTATATTGTTCAATTCCATTTTGTATCTATATTTATTTTATGTGTAAATTGAACAATTGAGCATATTGCTAACCTTATTAAATTGAATCATCACACATTCAATACTTAGGACAATTATATTGTGGAGTATAAAAATTGGTAGGGTGAACAGTTAGGAAGAAATTAAAAAGAATTAGCCTAATCCTATTCACCCCCCTCTAAGATCATATTTTGGATATCGGATTCCTTATTGGAATTTTACAGACCACTTTAGAAAGTAGGTTCAATGGGTAGTAACAATTCAATACATTGAATTCAAATGGTAACACTATCACTAGTGCCTTTCTCTATGGTATAAGTAATACAAATTGTAACAAAGAAAGGGATGAGTGTTATAACTACAAATGGGTTCGTATCCTTTATAGGTGTTATGCTATAATTCCAGTACACACTTAATGGACTCACTTATGCGGGTGTGGAAGTGATGTCACTTCCTATAAGAACTCAAGCTAGTTCTCTAGAGAATTCATGAGAATCCAAGTGGTGCACAAGGCAGAAAGATGTCACCAAACCATGAAAAGAATAAGATGGCATCTGAAATTGTTGTATGGGTGATATGTATGGTTGAATTACAATGAGGTTTTTAGGTTCAATTAATTACAATGAGGTTTTATAAGTCCTGTTATGTCAATTCTAAGATGTTCATCATAGCCTAAAAGACACCATCATTTATGCACTTCAGTTTCAAGTTCTTGACTTAGTCCACTTCTATATTTTAAAATTTTGAATCATGTGGGGGATTGTTGTGTTTTATCTATTAAATTGATTCAAAATTTATTTTAAAAAATTTAATAATTTGAAATATTTCTTTTGGAGATTTTACTATTAGGAGACTTGTCATTGAAAATACTCATAACTTAAGTCTTGTCTCCTTATATTTCTAAATGAGATTTTAGGAAAGACATTTCAATTATCATTATGTCATTTTCAAGATAGAGGGTGAGCCTTGGTGCATCGGTAAGATTGCTCCATTGCTACCTAGGTGTTATAGGTTCAAGTCACGGAAACAACCTCTTTGCTTGCAGGGATAAGGTTATGTACATCTAACCCTCCCCACAGTAGTGGGAGCCTTGTGCACTGGGACTGCCCTTTTTTTATTTTCAAGACAATTGGTTAAAGCTTGTCTACTTTCCTTTGATTCCTTTATATATGCATTCTATAGGATGTTTCTACATCTTCCTTCTTCATTCTTTTATAAGTTCTTCTCCAAGTTTTCTTCTTCCTCTGTTGGACCGAGCTGAGAATAGAATCTATGTTCTAAGAAACCTTAAAGGAGCCGTGCAACCTTTAGAGATGTGTGACCATTGACCTGGAGTTTGACCGCCATTGTATCTCCTTGCACTACGAAAGAGATTCAATAAAGTAGCAAATCTAGATTTAAGGAGAGTGTTCAACGTACGGCTCGATCAATCAATTATCTAAGCTGATCAGTTTCTACAACTTCTTACTTATTGTTACAAGTCGGATTGCTACTAGTTACAACTTTGTTAATTACTAGTTATACCTCTATTTGTCACCAGTTGGATTACTATTAGTTATAATTTTATTAATCATATTTGTGTTTGTTATCAAAATCAAATACTGAAAGTTACATGTATATTTGTCTTCAGATTATTACTGGAACAGTTTTGTCACTTCATTTTATATCTGTAAGTTACTTATTCAACACTCATAAACAAACAAGGACCTCTTAGATGAGTTATCATCCTTTGTAGCAATAGAATCATGTAATTAAAGGATTTTTATATGGTCAATGAAGTGGAGCTAAATCTAATAACCCAAAAAAACAAAAAACAAAACTCTAAAAACAAGGAAAAAAGCTTTCCCACGTTTATCACTTCTTAAAGTCCAAAATACTTTCCATTACAAATACAAATTTTAAGTTTTTTTATTTCTAATCTACCAAACTCTAAAAGAAACCTTAAGAATAAGAGAATAATGCTTTCACAAGTGAAGGACTCTGTTATTAGACTCTTTAAGCTAAATTCCTGAAATTAAGAAAACTCAAAAGACTTTTATTTCTAAAATGACTTCGAACCTTGTAGATGCCTTCCATTGGAGATATAAAACTTTGCTTTTCAATGTCTCCTCCATCCTTTTTTAACTATTGAAGAAAAAGACACCTTAGATTTTAGTTGTTCTTTATTCAATAATGTTTTTATGAAATCTGCCACCGTCTCCAGTCTCCTATTACATCATCTTTTTAGCATCAATCTTTTCATGCAGTCCAACCAGCATTTAATCTCTAAATTTTCCTCATGTTGCAGAAATTGTGATAGTGAAAGGACAATTATTTCCTTTTTCTTTTCAAAGAGCAGCTTAAGTCCATAAGACCTTTAGAATGAGCTGGGAAGCGAAGTGTTCCACGTATCATCATGTTGAGAGAGTTGCCAAAGACAAAATTAAAATTACTAGACAATGATTAAACATCTGTGAGATAGACACCTAATTCAAAAAGAACATCATGTGTGAATCAACGGCCATGCCTACAATATAGACAATCATTCTTTAGTGTCTATTGTGAATTATAAGCTGACACGCGCGTATTGTGTTGGTGGGTAAAAACATCCAAAAATGTGTTCAGTTGGGGAAGATAACATAAAAAGGTGTTTTGGTAAAATAACTCCGGACAAACCACTTCCAAAACAGATGCTTTCTTACATGTTTGCCAAACACCTTCCACTACATTTATATGTATCTATACCGTAAGGGATGGAAACAGATTGCATGAAATGGTATCATTTGAAATTATTGTCAAACGGATTGCTACCTCTTCTTCTTATATTTTGACGCTGCGTTGCGTAACACTACCAGTTTCGTTATTTATTTATTTTTTTTGTTAGCAAAAATTTGAATGAGAGCAAATCCTTTGCAACAAGCTTAAATAACATTAAACGAAAACTGCCCTCATAGAACGACATCTATAGTAAAAAAAATGAAATTTTAACATTGGGTGGGAGTTTTAATACATGTGTTTCCTTGTAGATTTAAATGTGGGTCCACTTTTAATCAGCTGTCATTTTTTTAAGGCAGTTTCCGTTTAATGTTATTTAAGCTTGTTGAAGAGGATTTGTTTTCCATTTTTGAATACAAGATCTTCATCGTAAATGGATTCATTTTTAAGTCATTATCAGAGTGCGTGTGAATTAAAGATAGAAAAATGAGTTCCGTTGCATGAATGCTCATTCCTAAATTATCATTAATAACTTCACCATGAGTCGTGACCTCACATGTTCAAATGCTATGGAAAATATGATTTTAAAAGAGGATCCATGAAATTAATGGTCAAGACCAATTCTTTGTGGGATATGTGGTTGCACCTGAAGATTAATAGATCAATACTGAGAAGAACTTAGGGGTGCAACTCAAGCAGGGTTGGATCAAATTGGGTCAACCTAGCCAAACCAAGGGAACGAAGCCTAGCAAACCCAACCCAACCCATCCTTGGGTCTAAGGAAGTGAACCCTAACCCAAACTATCACTGCCGGGCCCAATCCTATCCCACCCAGACCCATTTTTTAATTGAGAAAAAAATTAAAGCTATTATTTAAAGGGCTAAGTTAAAAATCATCTCAATAAATGAAATAACTTACCCCGAAGTCAAGTTTTATTAATTCATTTTATCTGGTTTATATATACGCAAGACTGACACTACGATGGGAGAGGCAAACCACATCGCACGCTACAGAATTGCTGCCAAGGGTATTTGACCCTTAGCCTCACTCCTGGAGGATTACGTTGTAGCCACCCGATCATGGGGGGCATTGACATGAAAAGTGAAACACAAACGAGTACCCAGGTTGTGCACCCTGACTTAAACTCTACTCTTTGCACATAAATTATTTTAAGAGTTGATTCACTATTTAATTCTTTTTATTATTAGTTTTTTTAATTTACTATTTTAAGAGTTGATTCACTTGTGTTATTGACCTAATTTGGGGTCCGGATCTGACCCATGGTTATTAGGGTTTTGGAGGTTTATATTTAGGGTTTCTCAACTTCTATGCCGTCACATTGTTCATTGTAAACCCTGTTTGAAAGCTCT
This sequence comes from Platanus orientalis, assembly GCA_025762735.1. Taxonomy (NCBI): domain Eukaryota; kingdom Viridiplantae; phylum Streptophyta; class Magnoliopsida; order Proteales; family Platanaceae; genus Platanus; species Platanus orientalis. The sequence continues at coordinate 6,497 of JAOXJP010169174.1, forward strand.
CTCACAGTTTTTCCAGTGGTCTTAGCTAGCTTCAAGCCGAACCAAATATAAATCATCTTCTTTATGTGATTGCTGTTTGCATTATTTTGACTCTTCTATTTTGTTGCATGCAATCCCAAATCTAGGTTTTCCACATAACACATGTTACAACACATGTTACAACCTTACACGAGCTTGAACAACTTACAACTCACAAGTGACTGGTAGGAATAGAGGAATGCGGAGGAAGAGAGAATATATTGTTTAATTGCTTTATCAAGTCCCATGCGCATAGCTTATCATAGATTTTCAATATCATATTGTTATTAGTTAATGCTATCTCGTGAACTGAAAAACAAGTTGTTCCTGCTTGGAGGTAAACACATTATGCTCTCTTGGGCAATGCGAACATTTTATTTGTTTGGACTCCGAAGCTTGCTAACCATTTGGCTAATTCTTTTAGCCAAGGTTGGGCTGAGAGATTGAAACTATTCAAAGGATGTTTTCATTATTCAATTTGAACGTTAACTTTTCTAAAGGTAAAGAATGCCAATTAGTCAAATCGCATGTCTTGACGATTTGAACACATTAAATTGTTTTTAAACTTGGGGCTTGATGGAAAATACCGAGGGTTAACTCATTATAGACAGGATGGATCAAGGTCCTACAACCAAGCTAATAAACACCGTTTAAGATTGGTTGAATTTTAATCTTTTATATTTTCGAAACTTTTCAAAGGTGATCACGAACCCCCTTGAGTAGGTCCTTCTGGTTTTTTATGCTTGCTTGTAAAGTTCAATTATTTATCAAAAATGAAAAAAAAAAGTTATTTTATATTTTCGTTACTCAATTTGAACGATTTCGAAAGGGAAAAACATGCCAATTAATCAAATTGCATGTCTTGACGATTTGAACACATTAAATAGTGTTTTAACTAGGGGCTGGAAGGAAATTCCGAGGGCTTATTCATGATAGACAAGATGGGTCAAGGTCCTACAACCAAGTTAATAAAATACACTGAATTTGAATTCTTTATCTTTCCCAAAGGTGATCACGAATCTCCTTGAGTAGGTCCCTTCTTGTCCTTTATGCTTTTTTGTAAAGCTCAATTATTTATCATAAAAGAAATTTCTTTTAGATAATTAACCTAAAATTTTTGTAAAAAAGTAATTTAGACTTTCATTAGTCAATTTGGATGGCTTTTCCGGAGGCAAAAAATGGCTAATTACAGAAACCCTCCCAATTATTTGACAATTTATGGTCTCCCCCGTATACTAATAGTCAATTCAAATGGTTAGTGATCTAATGTCAGTGTCAATTTACCATTTTACCCATACTTAAAGTGAAGCAAAATTTAAAATAATAATAATAAAAAAATCATTTTTGCGCAATATCCAAACTATCCCTTGGTTTTAACTTAACTATTACGTACCAAAACTACCCCTTTCTTCCCCTATTCCAACTTACCTTCTTCCCCGATGAAAACATTAAATTTGATTTAACCAAGAACACATGTGCGCTACTATCTTCTTCCTCCTACAATCGCTTCTTCCCATTTTCTATCAATGACTACGTGATATTTCTCTGGCGACACCGTGATTCCTCTTCTTCCCTCGGGCGACCATCCTAATACATGCTTCCACGATCTGGTGACCACAGCGACATCAGATAAAAGGGTATACGAGAAGAAAAAGCCTCACTTAATCCCTCTGGCTTTCTCTCTCTAACTTTCTCTCCCCTTGGTGATCCTAGCAGAGATTCTTCACACACTCGTTCCATTTTCTTTTAAAAGAATGGGAAAAACAGAAAGAAAGTAAAGAAGTAGAAGATCAAACAATTCGGTGGAACCTCTTGTTTTGAATATTCCTACCTTTGCGAACGGAGATGTAAAGCCTCAATATCAGGGTTTATATTTCTCAAGGATGGGCTCAGTAGAACTTCTTATTAGCTCAGAAGTTGCCTATACAAACACAAGGAAACGGATACTATTTTATCAGTTAAATACCTGTTAGGGTCCTTCCATATGGAGTGCTTGACACATGGAGAAAAAGTTAAAAACTTACAAAGGCCACAATTTTTGCTTGGCTATGGTTATCAGGATTCCGATCCGGATTGTACGATCCTACGATCTTAAATCGTCCAAATGATCTGACTCACTCCCAAAATCGTGAGGCTATAGGCGATCTCTATAGGATTGCTCTCAGGATCATGGGATCACGTAGGATCGTGATCCCATGACGATTCTAACCAATCCTACATATTATATTGTTGAAATTCTTCTTCTTCTTCTTCTTTGGGTTAATGAAAGAAATCATTCAAAGACTTGATAGTGATGAATGGCTACTAAATCATTCGAAGTTCATAACATTAGTGATGATAATAATGATGAGCCTGAAAATGCATTAAAGGATTTAACGATTTTCTCTTGGATGATGTATATGCTAACAATGACATTGATAAGGATGTTGATGATAAAAACCATTTTGAAGAAAACATTGAACCCAATAATAAATAACTTGGTTTAGATGGTTGAATGTTTATCTTTATTTATATTTATGTTGTTGTTACCCTAGTGGAAAGGAAATGAAACACAAACCATCTAGTATAAATCATTTTAATTATTTTAATATGTTTTGTTGTTATAGTATTGTAACTTTGAAAACATTGTAATTTGGCACTTGGTAGGTTAGTAGAGATGTAGAGTATAGAAGTATTATGTTAAATTTTATCTATTTTCCTTTAGCTTTTGTCTAGCTGCCAAGAAAGGAAAAGAAAAGAAAATTAGAATGAGAAAAAAAAAAAAAAATTGGAGCTTTCCCATTCTTTACTACACGTCTGGTTGTCAAGAAAAGAGTTGAAAATTTTTTCTATTATTAATTTTTCATGTGTTTGGTTGCTTTGAAAATTTTCATAACCAATTTGAGCTTTTAGGTTGATTCTGATTTTTTTAGACAGAGACAAAAAAAAAAAAAGTTCCAAAATTAAAGCGGTCATTCCACTTGCTTGCTAGTATAGTTGCTTCAAATTGGGAAGTTACCCATTATACCACTACCAAATATGGGCTTGGGATTTGTGAGAAGCTACACACATATAATAGGGACCAGGAATGCCATCGAGTGTTTAATTGAACGACATAGAAAATGGAGCAATTCTGTAGGTGATTGTTCAACCTCCCATCACATCTATATTCCATAAGAGAGAACCAAGATTGCACCAAGAATTGAAAATAAACTTCATCCCAATACACAACACTATTCCATTTCAAGCTAACGCAGTACAATGCACTTGAGGTGGAGATATTGAATCAATTTGGGGACACCTCTTTTTACAGTGAGTAGAGCAACTCCTTTATTGAGTTGAGCATTCACTCTTATTGAACTCATCAAACCATCCTAGAAATCCTGATTTTCTATACTCCGGTTTGATATGGTTTTACCACAACAATCCAGGGCCAAAAGCCCCAAGTCTATATTCCATACAGTGTGAGGTGTACCTTATGCCTTGGTTGTGTGCACTTCATATAGTATTGCAAAAAACAGGGTTCACATCTTAATCAATTATGTAATATTGTCTTAATATCAGCTTTTGTTAACTTGCAGCAGCTAGCACCTCCCCTCTTTTTTCCACTAACCCATGACATAACTAGAATGATGAGAACTACAGAAGATACCATTAATTCTTATCTTCTATGGTTATTGATGTGTTTTAGGACTCCTTCAGTTCCTTGATTCCACTAACGTCTTCAAACCAAACATTAATCCTTGAAATGGCATCTCACCCTGGTATGCCTTAATTACTTCAGGAGATATCTCTTGATACTTGATCAGAAACTTCTGCTCAAACTTCTCCTTAGCCGAATTTAACACCCATAACACATTCACGTCATTCTCTATCAGTCCCATTGACATCAAAGCTTGTAGAACTGAACACCTTGGAATGACTCTCCTCTCCAAACTAAGTAAAGAAAAGATTCTGGCATTTTGCAACACCTGATGGCTTCAAACCCAGCTTGTTCACAAAGAAATCCATAAATTTCCTTATCTTCTTCTCCGAAGAGGCATACCCATTGGTTGTACTTTGAATGCCAAAAGAAAGTCATCGCCCGACCAACCAAAGCTCTTAAAAGCTTCATATTTTCCTGTCCCAATTCAAGTTTTTCATGCCCGCTAATGAGCAGATGGCAAGGATGAATGACCAACTCATTACCTACACAGCACGGCATGTTCGTGTCGGACATGTATCGGACCTGGACAATCTTTGGATACTTCTACATGGGTGTACCTTACGTGCTAGAGAATAAAAAAAAATTGTTGGACACTTCAAGGACACAACTATAAAACTTTGGGATACTTCTGAGACATAGCAACAAGTGAGTTTTTAGTAAAATGACTACAAAAAATAGTTAGCTAATGAAATACCAAAAAAAAAAAAGTGTATTATATTAAATACGATTAAGAATGAAATAAGAAGGGAAAAGAATCATTACTACAACCAAATTTATTTTTAACAACATTCTTTTAAGCAGCATTTTTGTAAAAATGCTACCTAAAGAGAATAATATATAGTGTTTTTTATATAAAGCGTTGCCAAAAAGGCAAAAAAATTACACATAAACGCTGTATAAACTTTAATATACAATGTTTTATTAAAATGTTGTGTATGTTATATTTACACAGCGTTTTTAAACGCTGCATAAAAAAGTCATAGTTCTCCGTCATTTGTTAGTGGAAAAAATACATATGCAGCGTTTTAAAATTTCTACACTTTTTTTATTGCAGCATTTTACAAATGCTTCCTATAGCCATATATATATATATATATATATATATATATATATTTCCCCGCATCCCCTTTTCCTCTCTCCTGCTTTTTCTAGATCATTCCCATGTTCTCTTCATCTTTCCCACTTTCTCTTCCTACATAACAGTACTAAGAGATGAAATATAGAGCAAGACTGAGAGAGATTTAGCTATCCATGGTCGTAGCCATGGCTCTGATACCAAATAGAGAAACTATTTCTGATCACCTTAGACCAGTATGCTCTGTTTCTGTCATGTCCAGTATGCTCTGCAGTTGTCGCTTTGACGGATCTTTTACATCAGAAAACGTGATTGTAACCTGAAGTATGCTCTGTAGTTGCCGCATAGACGGATCTTCTGCATCAGTAGCAACAACAGAGACTCTAGTCCTCTGACAAGGTATCCCTCTTATGGGGAAGACGTCAAGACAGAGAACCTCGTCTATTGGATAACTCCCACAGATACCGACTTAAGAACCCAACTTGTCTTATTCCTTGTTGGGTTATAAACGTCTCTTGCAGGGCGATGATGAGGAGAGAAAGATAGTTGATGAGACATCAACATTCCTAGGAATATGTCCTCTCTAAATAATCTCAACGATTAAGGACAGCATAACTTGTAGCAGTAGTAAAGATGAATTAGAAGATTAAGACAACTTTTTCAAACATTCTTTTATAATGGAACTTCCTCGACCTTCTTTAAGTCCAACTTCTTCATTCTCTTCTACATCTTCTTTCAAGTCTGTTTCTTCATCTAAGCTCGAATACTTGTATGAGATTGAGTATCTCCCTGAAGAAGTTCGAGTTCCCCCTACGAGTTTTCCTATTGTAAATCCCTATTATGTGTACATGAAACCTCCCTCAGGACTAAAGCACACTCTTAAGAAGCTCATAAGAAAACCTACCCCTACTTTGGTTAAAGAATATGTGCAAGCATCCAAGTTTAACCAAAACCAGGTTCCTACTGATGAAGCAGAACATTTTTTTCCAATTGAACTCCCTCGAGAGTATCTTCAACCTTGGCTGTCTCAAGGATACACTCACATTCACTTTGGAGCTGTCAAAATTGCTCTCACCTTCCATAGCAGAAAAGGCTTACCAGTGGTTTCTCATTTAGGGCTTTTGGAAACTAGATTTATTCAGTACCAGCATGCGGTCATCAGAAACATCCAAACCACACTTAATGCTGGCATAGTGTTCATCACCTTATATCCAAACTTCAATCTACCCCTAAATGATCCCCATGCATTTAATGCCCTAGCGGTGCAAGTCCAGATCTCTAGAGCACCACAAATTGCTACATCTTATGCAGCAACTGTTCATTATCAGATTGCCTACAGAATTTAAAACCACTCTTTTGATATTCCTTTTTCAGAATTTACAAAAACCGAAGAAGCCCTGTTCCTCAAGGTGGATACCAACAAAGTGCCACACTGTACATATG
>JAOXJP010169185.1:0-26727 GCA_025762735.1 Platanus orientalis
AATTACAAGCTGCCATGTCCCTCTTTACTACCTCTACCCAGGTCAATTTTGGCCTTCCTCTATTCCTTCTAGCACCATAATCCTATTATCTCCAATAATGAAACCTTCTACTAGATGTTTTAGTTCAACCCTTCTTAAAATAGCACTAAAGCCATCCGCCACTAAGGAGAGGATTTGAAAAATCCTTTTGAAGTTCCATTCACAAGAATAGAGAAAAAATGCTCAACGATACAACCTTCCATCCAAGAAATCCATCTGTCACCAAAATCTTTCTTTCTCAGCACCCATAAAAGAAAGCCCCAATCCACTCTGTCATAAGCCTTCTCCATATCAAGTTTACACCACCCCTGACCCCCTATCTCTTCTCCGCATGTCCACACATTCGTTTGCTATCAAAATATTGTCCAAAATTTGTCTTCTTTATATTAAAGCACTTTGGGTTGAAGAAATCACCCCGCCCATAACCCCTTTCAGCCGCAAGGACAACACTTTGGAGATAATCTTATAAAGACTACTCACCAAACTTATGGGCCAAAAGTCTCCCAACTCTTTAGCACCTTCTTTTTTGGGGACAACAACGATAAAAGTAGATCTTATGGCTATATTCATCATGCCCCTTTCAAAGATCTCGTGAAATACTTTCATCATATCATTTTTAATTGTCTCCCAACATTCTTGAAAGAAGAGTATGGAGTCCTAATCCGGCCCTAGGGCTTTTGCCACATCCATCCCAAAAACAGCATTCTTCACTTCCTCCTTAGAAAAAGGCTTTTCAAGTTCACCAAATTGATCACTCGGAAGACGAGATTCAAACAGGTTATCAATGTAGGGTCTTTTACCATTCTTCTTCTTGTACACGTAATCAAAGAACGAAGTAGCTTCATTAGCTATTTGTTCAAAGTTAAAAATCTCCTATCCTCCAATGATCAAACTAGAAATCAAGTTTTTTCTCTTCCACCCGTTAACAACCTCGTGGAAAAAACTTGTATTTTGATATCCTTCACCAAGCCATTTACTCTTAGTTTTTTTATGCCAGAAAATTTTCTTTGCTCTTAGCAACCGCTCCATATCAACCAATATGTCCCTCTTTTGATACCTAGCTCCTTTGATCTCCTGTCATTCTCTTCCATGATGCAGTCTACATTTTGAAGCTCCTTGCACAACTTGACCTTTATTTTCTTAATGCACCCAAAGGTTATCCTATTCCATTCCCGTAGCTTCCCTTTTACATACACTAGCTTTTTCATAAAGCAAAAGCCTCCCCATCTACCCACATTACACTCATTCCACCAAGTGTGGACCAAACCTTTGAACTTCGGGTGAGTTGTCCACAGGGTTTCAAATTTAAAGGGCTTTGGATCAAAGCTTTTAGCCGTTGTGTAAAAGCACAGGCCAATGATCCAAAGTAAGTTTTGTCCGCACATCTTGAAAATAGCGAGGATAATAGTCTTCCGACCCCCTGTAACAAAAAATTTGTTAAGTCTACTCATCACCAAATTATCACATCTGTTCATCCATGTGTACTTGGCATCACAAAGGGGACTATCTCGAAGACTCCCGAAGCGCACAAAGTCCTCAAAATCTCTCATGCTTCACGTGATCCTTCTTCCAGGATTCTTCTCATGAACAAACCAAATCACATTGAAATCTCCACTGATCACCAAAGGTCTTAACCATCTACATCTCAAACCCTTAAGCTCCTCCCAGAATTCATCTTTGTTAGTAGACGAAGCTGGACCATACACCCCCTGTAAACATCCACTCACTACTATTCTACAAGACTTTTAAGATAATATAGATAAAAAAGATTCTAAGAATTTCCTCACTTTTGCCCACATTAACAGGATTCCAAGCACAAAGGATCCCTCCAGCTATACCAATAGCCAGGACTGCACACCATTCAGATAGCTTAGAGCCCAAAGTCCATCGGACAAGCCTTCTTGACACTTCTTATTTCTTAGTTTCTTGAATCACCACAATATCCAGACAACAATCCTACATAACCGCCCAAATGTTTCTCCTCTTCTCATAACCACCTAACCCACGCATGTTCCATGTCAGAATTTTCATAAATTAACCTTCAACGAAAGCCCCCTTGCAGCCCTCTTCGACTTCTCCACATCACCCATTGTTCCATCATTCATATCCCAAGCCAACTCCCTAGCTCCTTTATCCAGCTTCTTCCCTTGTCCCCTATCTTCAGAAATTCGCGGGTAATTAGACAGTTTCACCTCTTTTCCTTCATTGTTCATCACTGCAAATCCCAACTAACCAATGAATTTGTCTATGTATTCTTCTCTGCTTCCCCCCTCCTCGCCAACATCATCATCCCTATTTACCACCACACATCTCCCTTCCTCAAACACATGACATTCCATCATTCTAGAAGATTGGGTCTGTTGTTCAATAATGGGACCCGTAAGAGAAGGAAGAGACAAAAAAGAAGCTGATTTATATGGAACTGAAACTTTAGGGGCAATCAAACCTGGGGGGATGTTAGGATTTGTGAACAATGCACCACTTTAAGTATTTTTCACTACCTCCACTAAGAGACTCTTCTGGGATAACCTTTCACGGCCAGACCCAAGCGCATTTGAAGCTGATTAATTGACCAACTTGATAAAGCCTTCCTGGTAAGATTCAAATACTTTTTCTTATCCCCATTTTCCTTCAATATCATCCTGTGACAAATATTCGTCCTCCAATCCCGAAGGAGATGGCATCATATCTCCCTTCAGACGAGCCATTAACTCCTAGTTTGAATGGACACCCTGAGGGGTAGTAAACATAGCACCCACATCATTAGGTGTACTGTCATCATCCCCATACCAAGCCTTCCCCTCCTCTTCAAACCATGAGCTTCCAATCTTGTGCATACGATCCTCCGACGATGAAGTCTTCGATGAGCCACTGTATTTGGAGCATCGCCAACTATCATCCCAGCAATCCGACATCGCAAACAATGCCTTACCCTTCAGATGCGACCTCTTCTTGTTGTTGAACTTCCTCCCGTCACTACTATTGTCATGACCCATGCCAAACGCTAGCCGTATTGGTATCCGCTTTGAACTCTTATAACCATCCACCTAGGTATTATTGAACATTCAATCAATTTCGTCCTTACATCCAGCATTCCCACCCTCGCATATCTCTGTTGCTTCCCTTGCTAACATTTGCTCTGGAAATGGCACAACGGGAGCTACATTCGAAGTCTACGGCACAAAATCCCTTTTAGGGCTGAAGCACATCCCAGTCCTGGCTTCAATTTGGTCGACATCAATCATATTGGCCTGAGCCATATCACAACACAACGGGTCTCCAACCAAGGCCTCTTTTCAGACCCATATTTGTCGTGGGCTAGGCCCAATGAGATTCTTATTTGACCTAGTATTGTAGTCTGGCCCAGGTTCCATAGATATCAGGTTGGACTTTGAAGGGCTGCAAACTTCAAATTTTGAATTTTGAATAGCCCACACATTAGGCCATTGGAAATTAATCCCATCCAATGCACGACTATTAACATCATCTCCCTGACTTCAATAGGACCTCTCTCCCACCATAGATTTGTCAATTTTATGGAGATCGTAATATTCATCACCTTTAGGGGTAAAACTGACATTTGTCATATCGTCTCCAACCTCCAACCCTCTGCATCTACGATTTCCATCGCTTGAGAGAGAGGACCTGGTTTGCTAGCACCGATTCCACTTCCACCACAAAAGTATACTCCTTACTCTGAATACAAACCTTCACCACTCTAGGGCCATGCATAAGTCATCGCCAACAATTCTGAGACGGATAGCAAATAAATTTTCTAGAAGTCTGGTTCGTCGGCCAACCTCTACCAGACCCCACACTTCTCCCCAACCATTTAGAAAAACTCCTACGACCATAGGTGAGGGGATAACCCCCATCGTTCGCCCTTCAGCGCATAGGGGAGAAGCAAAGCTGAGTCTAGCGCCCATTTCCTAAATAAAATAATACCAAAATCAAAATCAATCGGCCGCCATTTCAGCATCTTCTCCAACTCTATCATCGACTCAGCGAAGTACAATGCTCTATTAGACGGCAACCCTACAGGGTGAAGAACCACACAATTTATACTCCACTTTAGAAGCACTTGGGAAGCCTTGCTACTAACCCTCTTCCAATCCACTTTGGTTCCTCATGGGTCACACAGGAGAGCTCTTTCCCATCTTTCATCCAATCCAGATCCTTCCTTAGACTATTTCGAAACCGAAATAGCCGGAGCCGGCCAATACCATTTTCAAGCACATTTCTTTTCTTTTTTTTTTATGAGATCAAGCACATTTCTATAATTCTGCAGTGGTATAACAACCCTTCTCTTAGCCTCCATCTGCCTCAATACTAGGGCGAGATTACTCCATCCGGAAAACTCCAAATCAGCCGGAATAACTATGAATAGATTTCTTCTGTTCTTTTTCCATTCAGTCATCTTTATGAACCATCCCCACTCATTCAATATCCCCTTGTGAAGAAGATTGTGGACTTCTGCATTCGCAGCATTTCCCAAAATCCGACATCTTGCCTCACATCCTTTGCACTCTGTAGAAATAGGATGATTTTCTCGCACAGGGAGGAGTCGAAGGAAACTATATGAGGTCTTCCCTTTGCTCTCTCAGTAATAGAGGAAGTCCCAGGTTCGGCATGGTCATCCATCCAGATTTCACACAATTTCAGTTCAATCTGCAGGAAGCGTTTCATAGCTCTGATCAGTGCAAAGCCCTATTTTCCATTACACCATGCAGGAAGTGTTTCATACCACTAATTACAATGATGAGCAGATCATTGGTTTACGAGCTTGTTGGAAGGCATGACAAATGACATCTGCCACTTTTCTTGATCTCCCTACTTAATAAAAATGGTAAAAAAAATCAGACCATTTCGGATTCTTAAATCAGAAGAAGGCGTGTATCCTTCAATGATTTCTAAACTCTAATAATAGATCTAGTTTTCTAGGTACTTGAATTCTAGAATTCATGATTCTAGTTCACTACCTTGAGCTATTTTTAGTTCCAGTTCTTGAATTTTATTTTTCCAATTTGTTCAGTTCTTATTATACTTTCAAAATTTATCCATGCCGGTCCTATTTGATTTAACTCTCACAACCCTAAACTTCCTAATTGATTTCTCTAAGCTTAACCCCAGAAATTTTCAATCAAATTTCTGATTTTTAGAACTGTAAACCTCAACCTATTCAATCAACCAGCCCTTATTAACTTAACCCTAACCTAACTGATTTCACCTAATACCTAGCTGACTTCTTTCAGAACCCTAGTTTTTCAATTCGCTTTTTAAAACCCTAGATTTTATTGCTTCTGCTTGCATGATTGCCTGAATTGTTTAGTTTTCTTTATTTAAATTTTAAAATCTTTTTTGTTAGAAAAAAACCATATATCTTTGATTGTAATGCATCACATGCATTATGATTTCCAATCAATAATTTTCTAAGAGCAGGGAAATATATTGAAGTATCCTCAAAGCATGTCAAGAGAAATTTAATTTTTGTCACTAAGAAAAGAATCTTCTACAAATGCAACTAAAATTCCACTTGAAAATTCCATGTAAAGAAGAATGCATATTGTTCAAAACTTTCTGACTTAAGTTATAATTCTATTTATACAAAAACAAATAGAATTTAAACTCACGGACATCTATCAGAGAGCATAGAACTAAATGACCAGCTAAGAATCAGGAAAAAAATTCACAAGAACTGACCGTGGACCCAAATTATGTATTGACTTTGCAGCAGAACGCATGTCAGCAACTGTTTCTAGCTGCAAACCACCAAGTAAAGTGGATGCTTCTTTCAAGTTTGGAGTCACTATATCAGCCATTGGAAGAAGCTCCTCCCTGCAGTAAAACTAGAGTCGCATGAGAATCCAATAAGTTCAATAAATGATCTGAAAAAAAAAATCATATCATCAAAAAAAAAGAAAAAACTTTTCATAAATGCAGTATGAAGGTATTACTCCACATCTCAGTCCAACAAGCACCATGTCTGTGCCTTTTAGTTTTCCTACTTAACAAGTAGGCAACAAGAGGCAGGCAAGATTCAAGCCACATGCAACTAGTACAAGGCAAATTTTATTCATGACTACAGTTCATGAGAACCTATGGCACAATCATTCAAATGCCCCCAGGTTACCCATGTCAACACAACCATCAAAAGAGAACAGGGTATGTTGGTCAGCAGTCAAGGGATATTTTACATTAAAATAATAAAAAGGGCAGTCCCAGTGCACAAGGCTCCCACCACTGCAGGGTCTGGGGAGGGTCAGATGTACGCAGCCTTACCCCTGCAAGCAAAGAGGCTGTTTCCGTGACCTGAACCTGTGACGCCCAGGTCGCAATGGAACAACCTTACCGTTGCGCCAAAATATTCAAAAATATTAAAATATTAATTACATTCAGCCGTATCCCTGTGCCTTTAGCTTTGAGGAAAGATATATCATATACCTAGATCCACACCCATGGCCTGTACTTTGCTCATATCTAAGTCACAAATGAGAACATGTTGAGCTGAATAATTACTAAGACTGAACTCCCTAGAATTTTTATCAAATAGAGAAAAAAGTAGTTCATTAGCATATCACATACAGTTCTGATAGAGATTATGTCTCATTTCCAGTAGAAAAGTTTCATGAGCAGTAGTTAGTCAAAATGCAAAGGGAGTGAAGGTATTATTTTTTTAACTGACCTCTTGTCATTGACATAGTACACATCATAGGCAAGAGATGATGTAAACTCCCTTTACCAATCACTGTATTAAAGGTCATAAACAAAATAATCCCAACAAAGTTCAAAGAATGTGATATATAGACCATAGTTGCAGGGAAGCTTGACCTAGGGTGGGAAGCTCGCTTCTCGGGAAATCAATTTGATTCGGCTTCCCCAAGTACTGGGAAGTGTGTAGGAAGCATTTGAAAAGTATGGTGAAACGATTAGGGAAGCAAGTGGAAGCGATTTTGGGAGATGAGTAGAAACGTCTAAGAAGCGAGCAAAAGCGACTAAGAAATGATCCAAGAAGCATAATTGTATTTTTTTTAAGGAAACCTTACGCTACTAGCATTGAATAAAACCCTGTACTAATAGCATTGAATAAAATATTTTCCTATGGGATTTAGTATTGATTTTGTAGCTCCAAAAAAAAAAAACAGATTTAAGTATTGATTTTATTGTTTACATAATTTTATTCCAATCCAACAATAAAGATTTAAATATGATGGTTTTCATACAAAGTCTTCTATAATCTGACTCAAAGAAACCTAGGTGATGAGGACATCAGGTTCAAGAGTGTTTTCCATACCTACTAGAGACGTCGTATAAAAGTTGGACCATTACTTTGGTTCCAATAAGGGCCTACATGCTATGCCACAAGCTTGGGACACTTTTAGTCTTGTTTAGGATTTATTTTAGTGTGTTTTTATTTTTATGCACATTATTTTAGGTCTCTTGTAGGTGTGGCCGAAATGAGGATGTTGAGATGGATGAATGGCAAAACTAGAAAAGATAAAATTATGAATGAATCCATTCGTGGGAGCTTAGGTGTAGCACCAATAGGTGATAAAATGAGGGAAAGTCGATTGAGATGGTTTGGGCATGTGCAACGAAGACCAATGACTACACTAGTGAGGCGGAGTGAGATAATACAAGTTGAAGATGCTAGAAGGACTAGAGGAAGGCCAAAATTGACCTGGGTGGAGGTCGTAAGGAGGGACATGGTAGCTTGTAATTTAATGGCAGATATGGCCCTAAACAGAGCAGAATGGTGGAACAAGATTTGTGTAGCCGACCCCAAATAGTTGGGATAAGGCTGTTTGTTGTTGTTGTTGTTGTTTGGTTAACTTAATACCATTAGATTCTTTGGTTTGGGCTCAGATCATTCACTAAGGAAGCTGAATCATTGTAGTGAGAAGGATTGTTGTTGCTATGCCTCCAAGGTTGATTGTGAACCAAAAATGGCACATCAAACTTTCGTCATCTCAATAGACAACCATGGGTAACATTGCTAAAACCCCAAACCACGAGTTCATAGTTGCAATTAATGGTGGGTAGTTATAATTCTCATACAATAAAGATTAGGTCAATGAATTTTTTAAAAGATGTCAGTTTAATGTATGAAGTGCAGGATAAGATATGTGGTGGCATGCTTCTACTAGTGTCTAAGTGGGTAGGTAAAATCGTGAAGCTACATTGTCCTGTGAAACATATGATAAAACAGATTAACGTAAGGCACAAGTTGTCTTCTCCAAGGCAAGTAATGTTATTAGTAGTCCCATGAACATGTTTGACTCCCCAATAACCCCAAAAATCTTTCTCAATGTCAACACATATATCTTGACCAACAGAGGCATAATCTGCTGGGACATTTGGGTTCTTCCCAACTCAGACTACTTGTCCAAAGTATCTGGCGTTGGCTAAAAGTTGGATTTTCTCTATATAATCTTAAATTTGGGAACATAAAAGCAGTTCTACCATATGTACGTGCAAATCAAGCTTTTCCTTGGGTTAAAACTTGAAAGGTAGGAGGATATTAAAGAACTGGAGGAGTTGTCTATCTTATCCAGCGAATGAATTCCTAAGCTTTCTCCAAAGCTCCAAAAGGGTAGCATTTTCATTTTCCTGTGTATTGATTGGAGGAAGCCTAGATTTACCCTTGAAAAGGGTTTCCTTAAGGATGACTAGAGCCCAGATATTTCACTTCCCCTTTAAAACTATCTAAGCCTTTTGAAGCTACAGTGACTCACAACCATCGACTTTAAGCATTTAACATTTGTTTTACACCAGAAGAAGCTTCATGTGTCAATGACTATCAACATTGACCATTTGACTCTATCATATCCCTACTAAGAAGACTGAAGCTTCAGTACTAGCAGACACTACTGAACTACAATATGATCAACTGCGGATGAAGTAGGGTGCATTCGTGGAACTGGAAGGGAACCTAGGGTAGTCTTAGATCTGCTTGAAATGATTTAAGGAAATATCTAAGGGTTAAATTGATCTGGGTCGAATCTTGACAGGTTCAAGATTACAGCACTATCCTCTGCCTACACCCTCACAGTGGAAGACGATTATAATTATTATTGAGAGAGAGAGAGAGAGAGAGAGTATATTCAAGCCAAAAGCAACAGAGGGAGATGAAAATTAAAAGTTGTTTAAATGTGCAAATCACTTCCATTGAAGGGAGAAACAAGATCCAAAATTACACTTGGAGATATCATGAATGGCAACATATCTTTTTTTAGTTTTCTATAATTAACAAAAAAAAAAAGAATTGAAAGAAAAGAACAAAGGGACAAGAGAAGACATACAAGAACTCCCTGCATCACAAGACAATCTGATGCAGTAACTATAAAAAGAACAAGAAATTCAAAGCGATGGATATAAATTCTAGTCATGGGTGATAAAAGGAATTAAGTAATATAAAATAAAACTGAAGTAATGGATTATGGAATTTATAAGAAAATATAACCACAGAAATTTTCTGAAGTAAAAATTCAGCCAATGAAGAGTAGCCATGGGTTGTTATTGAGGTGAAAGTGAATAGAGTTAAATAGAAAAATAGAAGATGGGTTGATATATCAGGGAAATCAGCTATAAGGATTTTAACAGAAATTTCAAATCAACTGAAAGAAATCAGATCTAAAGCTTGTGATAAAAGAATCTCAGTAAATAATTGATCAAATAAAAAATGACAATAGAAGAGGATAAACCCACTGGAGGCCGCCTTGAAAGCATTAGAGGCGTAAAGACAAGAGAAGAGTTGGAATTTGCACCAGACCAATATGCAAACCACTCCACCTCCATATTAAACACTATTACTAATCCTAGTAAAATCTTAACTACCAAGAAACAACTCAAGAAAATCCTTATTATAATAAAAACTCTAGAATATACAATAATTGAAAACCCATCAACATATTGGCCATGACTTCCCCAAAGCATATTGGATTTGCAAGATCTTAGACTCATTGAAAAGCTGACTAGATAACCTTTCAAATGATACCAAAATCATGTCAAACATAAAACTTTTAACCCTCGAAAATAAAGCCTAAAGAATATTAACGAAATATTTCACTTTCCTAAAACATTCCATTATATACCAAATTATATAGACTAGAACTAACGCAAAATAACATAAACTAGTCTAAATTAATATCTGAACCCAATCAAAATTTAACTCAACTCAACAAAGCCTTAATTCCAACTACTAATGGTCGGTTATACAAATCCTGTATTGCAATTCCACTCTATCTAAGGCCATATCTTCCTTTAAATCATAAGCACTCGCCTTTCCTCACTACTTCAATACAAGTTATTTTTGGTCTTCACATTATCTTTTTCAATGTGTTCAATTTGCACCATATCACTCTTTCTCAATGGCACTCTTGTCACCTATTGGTGTTATACGTTATTTCCCCCGGGTGCATTCATTTCTAGTTCTATCCTTTCAAGTCTGACCACTCATCAATCTCAAATCCCCATCTTAGCAGCTCAATCTATCTATATGTTTTTTCTTTGTTTCCCAACATTCTACCCCATAAAGCATTGCTTGTCTTATAGCCATCTTATAATCTCCACTTCAACCTTAATGGTATATATTAATCACACAATATTTAATAACCACCTCGAAATTCATTCACAATGCTCTAATTATATGAGCAACACCCTGTTCAATCTCTCCAGCCTTATTAATGATTGAACCAAGATATTGAAAATGTTCTCCCTGGAGTATCTTTGGACTATAGACATATGCAACAAGGGGGTCTATATATTCAATTGATAATGACCATGACCAAGGCTCTCTTGGGGAAGTGGTTGCGGTGTTTCGCGGATGAGAATGTGCATCTAGGAAGAAAAGTTATCAAGGCAAAATATAGAAGCCGGGATACTATTTAGAACACAAACAAGGTGGTAGGAAGCTACGTGTCAAGTTGGGGAAAAGGGTTCTCCAAGATGTATGATAAGGTTCTCTGATGGACAAGGTATGAAGTTGGAGACGGATCATTAATTTGACTTCGGGAGGACACTTGATGTAGAGATTTACCTTTTGTGGATGTCTATCAACTCTACCCTTCACTTTGTTGTGTGGCATCTAAGAAAGAGGCTTTGGCCCAAGACTACTTGGAAATCAATGAAGAAAACTGTTGCCGGATTCCCAAGTTTAGAAGGGTTCTTAAAATTGAGAGATAAACCTCAAGAAACCAATTGCAGAATTGCAGAACACTTAATTTCTAGAGACCTACTTTTTCCAAATAGGTGTTGTATGTATCTACAAGAGAATAAATCAATCCACCATCTGTTAATACTTAATACATGACGTAGCCAGAGATTTGTAGTCATTTTTCCTTGATCTCTTCTCAATAATATGGGTGATGTTGCAAAAGCAGTCGTGATGCAGGATACCAAAAACTTTGATGCCAAAACTGATGTGGGGCAGTCTAGGCTTGTATATCTTGTTGATGAAGGCCCAAAATTATAGGTGGAGCAAGGAAAGAATTAAAAGAACCAAAAATAGTCTATAAAAACACCCAAATAATATCAACTTTAAAACAAAATTAAGAAGATATATAGGGAATCGAATTAGAGTAGGGCTGTCAATTGAGTCAGGCTGAGTTGGGCCAAGGTCTCCCCAAACTCAGCCCGAAATGTTTTACTGGAGCCCAAACTTGGCCCGAATAAATCTCCAGGCCGAAAAGTTGGGCCCGAACTCAAACCCATTTTAAAACAACAGGCTTCAGGCCGAGTTTGGGCTGCCTGAATTAAAACTCTTTTCTTAATTTTTGGATTGATTTTTTAGGCTCATAATTACCCCTAAATGCATATTATATGGGTTTCTTTGAACAGTTGACACGTAAACTATTTGATGATAGTAAATTTGTTTAAAATATATAGATTTACAAAGAATAAAAATAAGAAAATATAGACCTAATATCAACATATAAATAAATTATTATTTGTTAACTAGTTTGGGCCAGACTGGGCTGGGCCTCGGGCTGAACTTGAGCATGCCCAAACTTGGCCCAAATAAAACTTTGGGTCCAAACTCAGCCCTGCCCGGAATAAGGTTGGCCCAGCCCAATTGTTTTTCAGGCCAGACATGTTGGGCTTCGGGCCAGCCTGGCCCAATTGATAGCCTTAAATTAGAGAGATTATATGATGAAAAGGAGAAAGAACTAGAAAAGAATACTGTTTAGGGTTTCTGGAATTTAAGAGGTAGAACCCTGGAATTGCCAAAATTCCCCTGCAGACGCATCAAGAAATTCTGAAAATTCACAGGATGTTAGATGAATCTAAAAGTGGTTCTCATGCAAAATTTCATCTAATTCTGAGAAGTATATAAAATATATGTTTTATCAGTCAGCAGTGTTTCTTCAATGGAGAAAGCTTGGAACAGTGATGTATTTTTTAGCAAAGCTTAGCAAGAAAGAAGGAGATTCAAGAGGAAATTAGGGGATTAGAAGGGGAAGAAAACACTGGGAAAAAAGAAGAAAGAGGGTTTCAAGGGGGGCAATTTCTAGGGGATTGTAGGCCAGAATTCTGTTTAAAAAAAAGACTGATACTCAAGAATAGATATCCCCAGAGCCCTTATCTCATGCAATTCTCAGAATTCAGAAACTTGGATTATTCAGGTGTAAAAATATAGCCGCATCAAGGTAAGGAGGAGGTATGGAATGAAGGAGAAAAAGAGAGGTATGAGAAGAGAGATAGGAGATAGAACAGAAAATTTGAAGAAAGAAAGAGGAAGAAGATTGAGAAAAGAAGAACTAGGGAACACCATAGTGGGAGCCTCACAGCTACACCATGGGGAGAGGAGGGATTAATCCATGAACCAATGTTCAAAATTCAATATTCAATAGCTGATTGATTCAGTCTCTTACATACTCAACAAAATAGAACCTCCTAAAACTAAGAGAAAACTTTCTATCCTAGACTTCCTAAAAACAAGACTTCTAAAACCAACTTTCCTAAAACCCCAAGCTACTAAAACCTGCTAACACAAGGGACTGTCGACCAGCAGGTGTTGAGCCCACTTGTTGACTATTAGAAGACCCAAATAAGGGTAAAACCCATAGCTGTCAACCTACACTAAAATCCCCAATTTGCTCTTGACTTTTCAGTTTTATTAAAAAAAATATCCTCTACTAAATCCCCCCCCCAAAAAAAAACGCTCAGCACTAATGAATTAACCCACACATGATACACAACCAGTATCTCACTCTCTTGTGTGGTGGCACATACAAAAGCCTCTTTACGATGTCCACATCAAGTCGAAAGTCATTCTACACTGGTCTGCAAAACAACCAAGGACGTTGAACCGGAGGAGTGAAATTTTGTGAAGTATTTCTACCTTTGCTTTTTGTTGGACTCTATGGTTGGAACGTGTCTCTATTAATAGTCAAAGGAATCAGCAAGACCCCTCACAAAGTAAATGATAGAAGTTGTGCTCTTATGTTCTTTTAAACCTCACACTCAAAAGCAAGCTTTAAAAAAAATTATATTTCCAGAACTTCATTTTCAAGTAAACGCCTATGGTCTTGTAATCTTTGTATAGCTGTACAATTCCTACAACTAGTGTAATCCTTTTTGGTTTAATGAAATCCTCCTTTACTCATAAAAAATAAATAAATAATCTTCAATACTCTCTTATTTTGACTCCTATTTTAACCAAAATTGATTACATATATCCCGTTTTAATTTGGATTATCCTAAAACCTCTTGTTTCTAAAACATCCCTCCATAATTCTAATTGACATTTCCCCATTCTCTATCAATCAACAGTATATCATCAGCAAGCAACACAAACCAGGGGACCTCCATTTGTGTATGCCTAATTAACTTATCCATAACCAATGCAAATAGATATGGGCTGAATGTTGACCCCTCGGTTTAGACCTACTATGGTTGAAAATTCACTCTCTACCCTAGTTGCTCTAACCCTAGTGATGCGGAATGAGAAACAACCCTATACTCAAATTTGATAAAGCCTTTGCTGGGTATTTTGACTTTGATTTTTATGTATGGAAATAATTTTTAATCGTGTTAATTTTAGGTTAACCTATGTTAGTATAATGTCAGTCAGTTTGGGTTTCTTTATTACTAGGTAAAATGGGTATTATTTTAATTTTAGAAAAGTGAAAGATCTATTTCCATCGCTTTTTAGGCCATATTTTGAAAGGTCAAAACTTACCCATTTTTGTTTAATTTTGGTATCATCTGTACTGTACAATAAAAAAAATTATACACCTAAGGCTCTGATATCATTTTTTAAATAACGAGATCTGCAGTAAAAAAAATAAAAAAATAAAAAACATAAAATAAGAATAAAGAAAGATAAAAATATGCGAATGAAATCACACCAATAGCTTCCTGCATACCTAAGATTGAAAGTATCACACCTTCAAAATTCTGGAGTCACACTAGAGAAAGAATAATATATATATATATATATAGATACTCTAACATCCTGAAAAGTAAAACTCTAAAATAACTAAATCCCGTAACAAAGTGATACCCTATCAGTATTTTAACCATAACTTTTCCAAATCACATTGGATTCTCAAAATCTTGATCTCGTAGGAAAGCTAACTACAAACCTTTCAAACAACACCAAAATCAAGCAAAACGGGTAGTTTTGACCTCCCAAAATAAGACCTAAAGAAAAGTGACGAAATAGATCTCACTTTCTTTAAAATAAATAAGACCTATTCTGTTTGGAAATAAATAAACACCCTTAAATTGATTTTGTTCTTTAATTCACCATAGAACGATACGGAAATAGTGTGGAATGCAAGGTTTCATCGGAATATCGAGTGATCGTAGGGAAATCATGAATTGTGGAAAGACATGCAACTTATTATGTGGAGACGTGTCTCTTGAAGCTCATTAGTTGTGGTCAATGGTCTAGTCTTAAAGCCCTACCACAACAACCCATTCTGAAGGAGCCATCAAGTTCAAAAGAACCTACACCAAAGGATGATTCTTCTTAAAAAGTGGAGTCTCCCAACAACCTTGAACCATCATCCAAAGAGAAAGCGCATCATGAAGATACTCGTGATGACAAGATGCAGCCCAAGGAAGAAAGTACAGCACAAGTTGATCATGTGATATCCTCTTCCAAGATGCATCCAATGTTGCTTCCCCTACAAGTTGAAGACTATCAAGATAACGTGTTTATCCTCCTATATTTGAGACATATACTTCAACTGGTTCATGGTCGAACTTCTTCAAACCCGGGAAGTATGATGCGAGAGCATATAATGTGAAGAAAAAGAAATTAGAGGACCATGGATAGTCCTCCATGTGTTGTATAGTAGTTAGGGTGATTCTAAGGTTGTAATAGGGTGGGGTTTAGGCAAGGGTGAGGGCTCTAGGAGATATGGTCATTAGATTCATGAGATTTGCTTATGTCCTTGGGAGTTGATTTGGTTCATATTTCCAGGAACCATAATGTCCTTTTTGATAAACTTGCGGGTATTCAGTCTATCTTTTGTGATAGTGTAATGTCAAATTGTGGCATTTAAGGGAGTGTTCTTACCTCTTGATGTATCACTAGTTCTTCCTCTCTTTGCTAATAAATCTTTTATAATTTATCCAAAAACAAAAAATTGTAATAAGGTCAATAGTGACATGGGTAATTTAGTTTATTTATTGTAAGTTGTAATCCCATCACTTCCTTTTAGTTCTTTTTGACTTGATCTTGGTACCATTAGAGAGGTCATTCAGTTACCTTTCTAACGAGACCAAGATTGCGTAAATCCAAGGTGATTTGGGAAAGTTATGACAAAATTACTATAGGGTTATCAAAGAGTGGCGAAAATGGTGATTTTACAAAGTTGAGTTTTAGAAAGTCTTAATTTTTAGTAGTTTTAGACTTTAGGAAAGTCATGTTTTAAAAGGTTTTTTATTTTAGTATGACTTAACAGCAAATTTGAAGTTTTTAGTAGCTTCTAGATTAGGAAAGTAAGTTTTTAGTAATACTTGGTATCCAAGTTTTAAGTGTTTAGCAACTTTCTAATTTTGTATTTTCTAAATGTTATAGGTTGTAAGACTATTTAAAGGCTTCATCTCCCCTTGATTAATAGATTGAAAATTGATTAAACAAAGTGTGTTATTGGGTGGTTTGTCAAAGCAATCGTTGGCTAGTCCTCTATCCCCTCTAAGGGTGATGCCAATCTAGACTCCCTTCTCTCTCCATCATGGGTTATAGCACACTAAGGTGCCACTTGTGGGATTCTCCCACCCCCCCCCCTTCTTCTCTATCTCGTGGGTTATACACAAGGAAATTTTTCCTTTAAAAAAGCCCTCTCTTTCCCATTAATTCCTCTCTTCTTTCCCTCCTAATTCTAAAAGATTCCCTAGTTTTCCCTTAAACCTCCATTTAAAAGGAATATTGAGCTTTCTAAAATTAAAAGATAATATATAGCAAACCTTATTCAAATTGTATGGAATTTTTGTAGCACACTTGAGCAAGTCAGAAAATATCTGAAATTTTTTATAATTTTCTTACGCACGCTCAGGGATATTTTAATAATTTAATGGGTTCTGCCCAGAAATTCCAAAATTGCCCTTTGGGTTTTCTTTCCTCTCATTTCTTATTCTTTTCTGTCTTATTTCATCATAACCTCTTTTCGTTAATCCTATCTCAGATTTCTCTAAGTCTTGCAACTATTTGAGTGTTCTAAGTTCCTTTCTTGATTTATTTTGCTTCCGCATTTTAACTCTAACAATTGCCTAAGATCCTTGGAATATCCTACATAAAATTTTGGATCTTCTCTATTGTGCTGCATCAATTTTGGTAATATTCTTTCATGCATTTTGAAACCTCAATTGGGATACCACAAAGTTCCAAGGCTTTCCCTATCTTCATCTTTCTGAATGCCATTTGAATAACAACCTAATTCTACGAAAGTACCTATGATCTCCAATCTCATCAACATTGACAATTCCTCCAAAACCTGCATTCCCCATGTGATGAATTAATTAGGCACCATGATGCTTTTCCTCCATTCATCCTACAGTCTTAGTTCAAATGCTCTAGTTAAACATTTTTGATAATCAGAATAAGCTACCATCTTTCATGCATTTCGAAAACCTCAATTGGGAATTTGGGATACCATTACAAAGCAATATGTCCAGGATTTGGTGTCCAATATGGTGTCTTAGACACTAGGGGACGACACATGGAACAAAATGGTGGGAATTAAACGAAATTTCAAATTCCAACCCATTTTGTTGCATGTATCATCCCCTGAACCCTGAACCCTAAACCGTCTTGGACACCAAATCCTATACAGAAGACTTGTTCTCATACCATTAGGTCCCAGGACCTCCCTAACTTCATCTTTCTCAATGCCACTTTTAATAATAACCTAATTCGACAAGAGTATCTATGATCTCCAATCTCATCAACATTGCTAATTCCTCCTAAACCTGCATTCCCTATGTGATGAATTAAAAGAATGAAGGAATAAAATTTTGATTTCAATGGTCATTTCATCCTAAGGTGTTATAGAAATTCCGAGGAAATTCCGTTAAAATGTTTTGAAATAAAAGGATATTTTTTGGAAATTGCATTGTTAATCACAGTGATAATTTTCATTAAAACTTCAAGGAATGTTAAAATAAGTATGATTAAACATACGTCTCAAAAAAAACCATAAAAAGCATCTATTTATAAGATAATCACATAGATAAACAAATGGCTACCAGACTATTTTTTTTTTTTTTGATATGGCTACCAAACATGTGAAATTGCATGACTAATTTACCTTATATTTCAACAAAATTTATACAACAAAGTCATATAATAGTTTATCTAGCATATCTCTTTATGTATTTATACATATTGTAATTAATTTCAATTTTATATTTACATATAGATTTTATGGTTTTTACAAAATTATAAATTATTAATTGTTTTACATTGAAGTGGAGTTGTTATTTTTGCTTTAGAATCAACAAAAAATTGATATTAATTGAAAATTTTCTATTCCTCCACATTTCACCACCCCTAAAAGTGGGGAAATTTCAATAAAATTTCACTGATATTTTGATATTAATTGAAAATTTTCTATTCCTCCTTGTTTCACCACCCCTAAAAGTGGGGAAATTTCACTGATATTTTGAACAATAAGAAGAATAAAGTTATCAATAAACTGTTGCATGGCCTAAAATGCATCACCAAATTTAGAAGAAAAGAAAAAGGTAGATAACAGGGCAGAGCACTGTGAAAGGTAGATGATAGTGCCAACTAGCAAATTGCGATGGACAAACAATGTAAATTTTATCAAATTGAACGTTTCACATACCAAATGGTCCATTAAACCTGCAGTTGAAGCAGTGAATAACCGTAAGGAACCAAAAAGCAGCAGCAGAAGCAGATTCGGTTACAGATGATAACCAGACCAAATAGAATGGAAGTGTGTGCAGTGTGACATCTAGTGTTCCAACACACTTGCATGTTTTCATAGAAAAGAAAAGGAAGCATGCTTATATACCAGTATATGAGATCAAAACTTGATTCCACATCAAAAGAGGAGGAGCAAGGGGTTGAAGAATCTAGATCACACATAGTTTCCTCTCTAATTCCATTGCAATGTTCTAATCTTTAGAGGAGAATAGAGGGCTTCCTCTTTTTAAAAATAAAAATAAAAATTCTGATGAAACATCAGAGTTCTTCTTTCTTTAATTGATTCTTTGCTTTCGATAGTTAACTCCTGCGTCTCTTAGTGGTTTTATGTCCCTTGCCCGCTTTATTTCTTCCCATTTTTAGTATTCCAGGTATCCTTTGGACTAGATTAATAGTTCGTTCAGTTTTTTAAACTATTTATACTACATAATGCACAGAATTAATATATTCAAGGACAATGTATCCATAAAAATTGCCATAGTGGTAGTGAAACCAGCATAAAATAAAAAGGCAGAATATACAGCCAAAAGTTACCTGAGCCTTAGATGGAGCCTGTTGGACCACCTTCTTGGAGCCCTTAACAGCACCTTGCTGATTTGCAAGGTCAGCAAGAATACTGTCTAATGACCACAAAACAAAGGAACCCAGGGCCTCAGAAGATCGTTGGTTGATCCAGTCAGTTGACGTCATATAAACGGCTTCAGAAATGTGGGACAAAGGTATCTGTCAAAAACATATTAACTAGTTAAATTCCAGAGTGGGAGGAACAGTGTATAAGCATCCTAAAAATTTGCCGCATATGATAAGAAAAAGTAAGGGTCATTGTTTTGGTGAAATGGTAGTCGCTTGGGCTGTCAGCATGAAAACGCTGTTTCGAGTCTTGTGAGAAACCACTTTGTGCAAAAAGGCCAAAGCTTAGGTTTGTCTCCGGTCTACCCTTCCCAGCACTGGGTAATAATCTTTTTTATATGGAAAAGAAAGAGTAGTTAATTTTAAAAAGAAAAAATGATCTGTGGTAGAACATATCATTACGACAATAGAATGCAAATAGATGCTCATATAAATTGTTTCATTGAAGCTCAAAAGCTTAGCTTTAAGTCCTGCCAATAAGAATTTGCATGGAACTAAATGATGAGTAAGGGCATATTACAATTTTCAAATGATTAAACATTTTGAAATCTTCTTCTTCATCAATGAAATCTTTACCTTGCTGCATAAGATTCCGACTCTCAATCATCTGAAAAGTAGATAGAACTTGGCAAATATGTTTATCTTGTATATGAAGGAGGAGGAATCCATGGTTCATCTCTTTATTCACTGTTCCGCAGTGAGAAAGTGTGGGGCTTCTTCCTCTCCCCTCTCAAAGTCTCTTTGAATCCTTCGGTATCAGTTCAAGGACTTTATCTCAGGTTAGTAGATCAGGGATCTAGAAGTCATTTCGAAACACAATTGGTGTTTTCTGCTAGGGGCAATCTGTGGGGTTGTTTGGAATGAGAGAAATAACTGAACTTTTGAAGCTAAATTCTCGTATCTAGAAAAAAGAATCTCTTTGCTGGTATTTACAGGCTTTGTTTTGACTGGGTGCCCATCTCTGTGGGGTTTCATGAGAATGGTATCTATTTTGGAATGAGATTATGTAGTTAGTGTCTTTGTTTTGTTTTGTTCCATCCACCTACCAAGTGAACTTGTCTTTCTTGTTTTGTTTCTCTTTGTATTGCTTACTCTTTTTGAATATTCTTTACATCTCAAAAATAATCAAAAATAATTATAAAAAATGATGATTTCTTCTTCTTTTGATAAGCAAAGATTTCACTAGAGAGAGAGAGAGAGTGAGAGAGAGAAAACCCCAACAAAGAATACAGCAACAAACAAGAACAAAGATACAACACCCACCCTCCAAATAACAAAAAAGAAACAACAACAAAAGCATTACACCAACGATATCCCAACTATCCTATGCCAATCATTAATAAACATATTCCTCTTTAAATTTGATCAATTATTAGAACGTGAACCCAAATTAAACCAACTCTTTGGCGAGTTGGCTCGAGTGAAAACTCTATTAATTGGGTTCAATGTAGTTGTTGAACACCCGATTGTTCCTCTCTCAAGCCAAATGGCTCAAGCCACCGCAACTGGCACTAGCTTCCAAATCTGTCTCCCTTTAGTTGAGAAAGCTGTAGTCCACCAACCACCAACAAGACTCTTCAAATCCTAAGGGCTACCCAACACTACTCAAATTCTTTCAACATTGTATGCCATACTTCTAAAGAGAATTGACATGAATTCACAAATGGGGATGTTTTCCTCATTTCCATGGCATAGGAGGCAAATATTCCGGAGGAATGTCTCTTTTGATCAAGTTATCTCGAGTTAAAATCCTCACTAAGAAAACCGTACACACAAAAAACAACACCTTAAAGGGATCAATTGAAACCAATAATCTTCCCAGGGAATATTGACTAGATTCTCTTTTGATAGAAGTTTAAAACAAAATTTCACATAAAAATAAAATAAAAAATAAAAAAATCCATTCACCTCCATCTTCCAAAATCTAGATATACTATCTTCCTCTCCTCCCCTTCCAAATAAATGCTACTTAATCTAGCCAAGAAATTTTCAATTGCAGGGATCTCCCAGTCATTTAGGTCGCCTCTCCTCAAACTGGATGCCAGGATACCTCTCCCCCATTCCTAGATGAGTAATTGACCACCTTTGCCCACTGCAATTCTAAGTCTCCAGCATATCCCTCTTTAGGAGATAATCTCCACACAATCTAAGAACATAAACTTGTTCTGTTTTTCAAAACAGACCTAAATGACACATTTTGTTAGAAATATTAAAACCATGGTTTCATAGCCAACAATATACCAAAAAAAAACCATGATAAGCAATGTGGGGAGAAGCGGTCATGATATACAGTATATAAACATGTAACGATGCATGTTCTGCAAATTTGGTTTAAGCGTTTACAAATTAAGAGAAAAACAGAGGCCTACTGGGTGCCAAAAAACCTCTTAGCATTATCCACAACCGAATATCTAATATAATAATATGGAACAAGAAGACAAAAAATAATATTATAACAAATGAAATTAAAAGTTTCCATTAAAAAATGAATTAAAATTTTTGTATAAGAAAATTAATTTTATTCAAGCGAAATAAAAACTACACAAAGAGAGCAAAATGGATCAGAAAAATTGAACTAAAAGTTTCCATTAAAACAACTGAATTAAAAGTTGAATACAAATCAATGCCTTTTTGATAACGCAATACAAAGGGTAAATGGAAGTAGAAAATATAAATCTTGCAGCATAAATAATATTGAAAAAAAAAATCCCCCAATTATGAGAAATTCACATCTTTCCTGGCACAAAATACTGGCGTTTCAAGCATAAGAGTTGTAAATCGTCCAATATTTCTGCTTGCCCTTTTCTATTAGCTTTTCTTGTCATACACAAGCAAACAATATACCTCGAATGAGAAGGCGAGACTAACTTACATCAACGATCTTAGCAACAGTGGACTCCTTGAAAATCTTGGTCCACGGAAATTGTGATGCGCTCACCGAAGAGAACGCGCGCGCGAAGAAATCAGCAAAGCGCATTAGCTGGATATCCTGCTGCGATTCATATGAAGCCTACACATAAAAAGATCAAATCTTTCAACCGATCACAATCCGAACACAATCCAAATCCATGGAAAAATAACAGATCACATTAAAACAAAAAATAAATTCGAAGAATTTACTTACAGTGACATCAACAAGGTATGCATGGAGATCGGAAGCATCAATCTTGGAAGCCGCATCCGCCACAGTAACCTTCGGCTTCTTCGGCTTCTTCTGCTTAGGCTTCTTCTCCTCAGCCGTCCCAATTTCGGCACCGCTGGAGATATCAACATCACTATCATCCCCATCGTCATCGGAATGCTGTTTCGATCTGTGCATATATTCAGCCGCAGCAGCCGCGGCGGAGGCCTTTTGCGCTTCTAGGGCACGGCGGCGACGCTCTTCGGCCTGTTGTTCGAGAGACCGGAAAACGTCAGACTTCTCACCGGCGGCGCCTCCGTTTGGACGGAATTTGTCGAAATCAGCCCCTGGAACCGAGGGCTTCGCCGAGGGTTTTCTCTGGCGCTTAGCGTAGGTGACCTTTTGCCAAGCATTTTTGTTGTTGGCGGCATTGTTTTCGTCGTCGTCTTCGCGGAGAGCTGACTCGAGATTTATGGGATTTTCGTCCATTGCTTTCTTTTGGTTCTACTTTTTTTTCTTTCTTTCTTTTCTTCCTTCTTCTTCTCTCTCTCTCTTCTTTGGTGGTTCTTGTTTTCGTCGTCGACGAGGGATCCCAAGGACAAAAGAGAGAATAGAGAGGCTTTGGGGAGAGAGAAGGAGATATATTTAGGAGAGGAGTGGAGGAGGGAGGCCCTGGGGGGCGGGGGGGGTCAGGGTTGTACTTCCAAGCGTAAAGGCGTTGGCTAGGCACGAAGACAGTAGGACTTTGTTCGAACGCAAATTGTCAATATTTGCTGTCTAGTACTCTAGCGAGAGCGATGTGACAATGACAAGTGGATTTGGAGTTTTGGTCAACCATCGTCTGCCACGTGGAGACAAGATCGAATGTTTTTTCTCCCTTATTTATTTGCTTAATTCATGAAGAGAAAAACCCTAATGCCAAAAGTATAATTCTAGGGTTTCCATGGGCCGGGTCTGGGCTGGAGGACTATTGGCAGGGCCCGTTGTTCTATCCTATGGGCTTTGTTTAGGCCTGAGCTTAGAAAAAACTTAGACCTTAGGGACTGAGCATGGCCGAACTAAATTATACAGGCCTTGGGTCAGCCCAATTTATTCATTCATTCATTATATAAGAGTAAGCAATTAAAACAAGTAAAATTATCTATAAAGCCTTGGGCCCTGATCCCCTTCAGGTCTGAGCTTGATATGGGCTTTTTCGAACAACTTTGGGTTGGACCGGACTTGGGTTGACCTGTCCTTTTGCATCCCTAAATTCGAAGTGCCAAAGAAAATGTATACGCCAAAGGGGAATTTTTAGGTGGAAGACCTAGATTTACCATGTCAGCTGTCAAAGGTAAGAAAACCCTATAATTTCAGGCGTAAGTCCCAATTAAAAGCGTATCTTTTTTACGAAGGGATTCTTGCTCTTACCCAAGTGCCACAACTAATGAGCTTCATGAGTTAAATAAGTCTGATTCCTAAGATATTACAATTCTTTCCCTTATATCATAATTTAACGCACATCAGATACAAGTAAAGGGGTCAATCTTTACTTTAAAGATCAAAAAGGATTTTGTCTGCCTTCCTTAACGGATGTTTCGTTGGATGTCAAGGGGCAGACACGTCAGCACCAAAAAGTGGTAAGTGTCTCCCCAAAAAGTGTAAATCACTTTCCAGCACGCCCCCCCCCCCACAATGCCCAGCGGACCAATCATTCGTTAAGGGAGGCTGACAGAAGCCTTCCTCTTTAAAGAGGATCTTGTAAGACAGAAACTTTATTATTTGTACCCATAAACAGGAAAGTAAAAATAATAATCATTTATCCTTATCATATATATTCAAATGTGTGATCAAGAACATTAATGAACCCAACCACATTCAAATGAATTTAACCAATATTCTAATAGGAAAAAAGCACTACATTTAGTTCGAATTGTATTTGACTTTTCTGGGATGAAGCTGAGAAACCATATATGATTTATTGATACTGAAAAAGGAGATATTTTCAACCCTCTAAAGAAATCAACATACTCAAAGCTCACATTAGTCTTATATAATCAAGTGTCATAATCCAAATTCATTGAAAACTACACTACCTCCATTGTAATCTAGGACAAGCACCCAAAACATAAACCACATGCTTTTGAAGGAAATCAAGTCTTGTAGCTTTCATTTGAGACATTGAACATATATGTCAACATGAAAAACTTTCAAAGTTTTTTGTTTTTTCCTTTCATCTAGATGACCAAAGCTAAACCCAAGGATAATAATCACATCACTTTAAATTGCAGCAAATATGTCATTTAGGCCTAACCATGATATTAGGTTACAAATAACAAAAAGAGATCATACGGACACCACCTAACAATGATTAAAAAAACTAAAGCTATTAATAGATAGATTGATGATTGGATTCTATTAAATTGAATAGCATTAAATTCATTATACATAGTGAGGACTTGGTGCTTATATGCAATTGTAAAAAAATCAATAAAATATAATTGAATTACTCTAATTAAATTGTGTGTGTGTGTGTGTGTGTTTGTGCGCCACATGGATAGCTCCATTGATTTGAATATGGAATCATATATGATTTATTGATAAGTACTCTAATTCAAGTAGCCCCTTTTTCTGTTATGTAGTGGCTCTCACTCTAATCCAGGTTTCCCTATCCATTGGTCATTCTCTTGTGACTCAAACTCAAGATGTAGTGTGGCTCCAATACCAATTTTTACGAATCTAATCAATTCGCCAAAAGCCCCAGGACTGATGGAACATGTTAGGCGAGCCCCTATAATATTTGGGATCATAACAAAGGAGGAGGACTAGGTGATTAGCGAGGTACCTAATTGTTTGTGTTTCTCCCCCCCCCCCCTTTTTAATTATCTCCTCATTTCATTTATAGGTTTTAAATCGTGTTTCCACTTTGCTAAAGTTCTAACAACTTAATTCTATGATTTCTTCAAATATTTTTAGGTTGAAGATGGTGTGGTGCAACATGTTAGAAATCCACACAGAAATCGACTTCTTTGGCAATGATGTTGGCAATGTTGTGGATTGGAATAAATTTTTTATTCCATCCTTTATTTATCAGGTTCTCTAACCTGCAAATTTTGCCCTAATTTTTTCACCTTAATTTAAACCTGATTTCTTCCCTCTTCTTTTTTATATTCTTTTTTATTTAGGAGAAATGATTTCTTCAAAGGGGAAATCATTAACCCCTGGTTTTTCCTATATTATTTGATTACTTTTTTTAATTGCCCTTGCCTCCCTTTCAATATTTTGAGAATTACATATGAGACCAATTGATTAATTATTATTTTTTAAAAATATTTTTTATTTGATGGGTGCAATGAATTTTCAAATATATTTGATTTCGAACATGTAAAAGGGTTCTTGCCAGTGAAATAGAAACAGTTTCATTACTGTCGTTGATACTCGGTGGAGGAAAAGCAAACCAAATTCATGCATGCTACCTCAATAGGATAAAAATCGTAACCTCTTTTAAACAAGAAACATTCATCCTTCTGTTGATTTCTTTGTCTATTTAGCTCTCTTTGATACATATAGTTCTCTTAACCGATAGGAACTGTGTAGACCATGAGGAGTATGTGATTCATACTACCTAGGAATCTATTTATGGTTGTAGAATCTGTCACGATCAACAAAAAATGGAATTCTTTACAGCAAATATTTCTCTTTTTCCACTTTTTGATGATTTTAGCTATAAAAACAATAGCTAAATTATCTTATTCGTTTAATTTTTTATTTTTTGAAGATTAATAGAATTCCACTCAAGTAGCTTGAAATTTATCCAATAGTTGCCCTTTGAATGTAGAACAAAGTACAAATGAAAACAATCATTGAAGATGCCAGCTGGCTAAGATGGTGAAGTCTGTGGGTGTCATACCACGGACTTGGGTTCAAAACCTGTCTTCACCTATAAAAGAATAAAAAATAAAAACAACCATGTCTTGACATCTTCCCTCTCAAAATATGTCTCTCTTAAATTATTCCAACATTATTCTTTAAATGTTTTTTTCTTTCCTAATTTATTAGGCATCTCATGGAACCATATTTGTTTCCTGACATCTGTCCTCCTAATAAAATCTTACCAAAAACCTTTCTATCTTATAAAATAACTTATTTTCTATCTTATAGTAGTAACTCATTTAGTGATTTATTTGATCATATCCATAGAAGTAATTTCTTTAGTAATCAATTACTCAACTCTATCCATAATAGTAGCTTATTCAAAGCTCAGTTCTTCAAGTATGTCCATAGTAGTAGCATCTTCAGTAATCATTGCTTCAATTGCATCATAGACCTTCTTAGATAATAAACAAAGACCATGCAAGAGTGATGTCAATATTCCTTATCATGAAAGAAATGAAGATGAAGAGTAAGATCAATAGCCTTTCTCATGTGAATGAGGGTTAAAGCTAGGATTACAAATAGGTCGAGTAGTGTATTAAAAACTTTCTTAAAGTCAATGGCATATGTTTGATTTTGTAATGTTTTAATTGTCACATTTCTCTCTCTCTCTCTCTCTCTCTCT
>JAOXJP010169186.1:0-12716 GCA_025762735.1 Platanus orientalis
GTGTCAGCCCCTGATGCAGGGAAGACCTTAGGCGTTCTTTAAGGGTGTGCACCAAATCCACGCCGTGGTAACCAACAACTGTGCTTGATCACTCGGCATCAGCAGTTTTGTTTTCAGCCCCCACCTTGTGCTTCAAAACAAATAGGAACTGCTGGAGACATGCACTCTACTTTGCATGTCTAGCACTCAAAGTCTTCTAGGAATTATTCAAGTATTTGAGTGCTTTGTGGTCTGACAAACAAATTCCTAGCCAATCAGATAATGCCAGAGATGACGAAGTGCAAATGCCATTACATAGAACTCTACATCATAAGTAGTTTCTTGTCGTCATTCAGCTTGTCATTAAAATAAGCCATTGAATGACCCTCCTGACTTAAAAATGCTTAATGCAATACAAAAGAGAAATCTCCAAAATTGATGCAGCACACATGTGAAATGTTAATTTTGGGGATTTCCCTTTTGTATTGCATCAAATTTGGTATCAGAGTCAGGTTCAGCTAGTTCTGTCTAGTTGTAGTACCAGGAAGCTGGAGTTTTACACAGTACCTTACATCCTAATCTCTAATCACTGTTTTGAGAATTATTGCTGTTGGATCATCCCTACTGAAGATAATTCATCCCAGAAGATTGTGTTGCTATATTCAAACACTTGTTTGCATACCTGGAGACCTTCCATTAGTCAGCCTAACTCATTGAAGGAAGTACTGATCTGAAACATAAGTATTTGTGCAGTAATCAGAGGAGTCCTCACATGCTAACCTGACTTTCTGTGTGTATCAAAGCTTCATCTATCTAGCTGTCTGGATTTCCTATAAGAGGAAGGCTCTGAAGTCATACAACTATTGGCTAATGTTCCGATTTAAGTTCAGGTTTGATTACAAGCCCACCAGCTACAATTGTTGATTTGAGGGCATATATACAGGGATCTTTATGGGTTCTTAGTGTCTAGCTCTTATTATTTATGAGATTCGGGAGTTAATATCATTGTTGTGTATTTCTTTCTGTCATGTTGATAGGAGTCAGAATGAGTTGGATGATAACCTAGCTAATCGGGGGGGTTAAGTCCCAATCGGTTTTTATTGATAGTTGCCTTCCTGAGGGTTGCTAGTAGGATCTCCCTCATGTTGTATACTTGTATTATTTTTTCTCTTTTTAATAAAGTTAGTTAATTATCCAAAAAAAAAAAAAACCTGTCAGCAGCATCACTGGAGGTTTTGATTTGTTTCCTAATTTCAGCTAAATAAACTCTTCTAAAGGAGTAGTGTCAACCTCTGGTGTTCTAGCGACTATTGATTGATGTGCTGTCAGTATGTGTTGGATTCATTGAAGGATTGCTGTTCTGTAGCAATATTACTTGTGGACTTATTATCAAAGCTGTACTGTGCTAAGGTACCACCCTCTATTTTGTGCCTCTGTTTTGAACTTGTACAACCACTTTAGCATTCCCATACTATAATGCCTGAATTCTGTTAAATGTTACATCCAGCCTATATTTTGTCCCTTCCTAAGCCAGAAGTCCTCCATATAATCTGTTGTTTACTCATATAACATAAACTGTGTATGTCTTTACATCTTCATTGCTATACTGTGCTGAAGCCTATTGAGTCTTTTCAACAAAAGGATACCCTGCTTATCTTGCTGTCCCAGGCCCATAACCTATTCAGGACAGCTTATGCCCCCCATAAATTTGACCCTCATTGAATCCCATAACTGTTCCAATTTAAACCACCCAAAACTTCTCAGGCTTAGCACTGATAGTAGTGCTTCCTGTACCATATTCACCTCAGTCTGGTTGGTCACAAGCCACTGATTTGATACATGTACACAAGTTCTGGTTACTTTGTTTTAGTTGAGATATTTTATTAAAGAAGCTGATTACTATCAAGATCTGGGGTACTGAGTGGCTACTCATTGGTGTTCTCTTGATTTGCTACAAATTTATTGCGGGGAATACTAGACCTAAGTGCTGGTCTACACCATCTTATTCTACTGTTGTTTGGGTACTTCCAAGTTATCAGAAATCTCTTCTTTCCATCAAGTATTTTCATGGTTCATTTGGAATACAAGAGTATCTTACAGGTGATTGATATTCTCCGCCAGATGATGTAAAGAATAATGGGTTACACAGTCAAGTATCCATTTACTTTCCCTCATGGCAAGCGTATTGTGGTCATGCTTAGTGACCGATACGATAATAATTATATTTCATATGACATGGCTAAGAGACTTTCTGCACATCCTAAGATGGGATCATTTTGCTATCATGAAGAGAGACACTTTGTTATCAGTTTGGGCATAGAGGAGACTACGTTAATAATGTTGAATGTTAATTGTATGAACCCATTGCGAAAGATCATCAAGTGATATTATGGAGGAAATGGTTACAAGAGAGAAAGGCTACTTTCAACAAGAGACTAACATTCTTTGGATTTGTGATTGAGGAGTGTATTATAGTTTCCAAGTGAAAACCATTAGTGTTGTGGCAGATGTTCCGGATTGAAAACATAGTGTTCAAGCAATCATTGACCAGTATAGACTTGCTAAATCAATGAAGAATGAAGAATTGGCTGATTCGAAACTTGAGGTTGTGGTACATAATGATGAATCACAAGTTGTGGAAGACAAGTTTGAGGTGGAAGTCCAGGAAAGTATGATGAGTCACAGATGAGGACATTAATGTGGAAGATGCCGATATGATTCATGATGATCAGTTTGATGAGCTAGTGGAGATTACAGATGAGTGTCAACTTACTTCCCTAGTTAGTAATCAGTTACTTGATGAGGTTCCAGCTCCAATTCAAAGCGAGATTCAGTCCATCTTTACGAACACACCGGTTGATGAATTCCACTATTGTTGAACCAGTTCATGTTCATCTAGAAGAGTACTATGAGGCGTTTCCCTTATTGGCTACTTGTCAGGATGATTATGTGGACTATGAGGTCTACCCAATATTGGACACTTGCAAGAAGACGAGACTACATCATAATTTGATTAATGATGGTTTTGGCATATTGTTTTGCAATTCGAGATCCCCAATGATGTTGATAATCTCTTTACAAAACTTGAGGTTGAGTTTTTTCGAACAAAGGACATTTGATGTAGGCATTAGAGCAAAGTAGGGCCCACATGGCCTTGGTGGGGTCCACGCATGAAGACATGCAACAGAAGCATGAAGGGACAAATGATGGAGGTTTGGTTTTGTTTTTGAGTCTTTCATTAGAGTTTTATTTCTTTGTTTCATATTTTATAAGATTTATGACATATAGGGGATTATTGGATTTGCTTAAAGAGGGACATGGGAGGAATTTCTAGAATTGTTTAAAAGGGAGTTTAGTTGTCTTTTTTTTATCTATTTTGGTGGTATTTAGAAAAGAGAGATCATGAGATGAGGGGAAGGGTTTCTTGGTTCAAATTTCTCTTCCTTTTTGGTGTTAAATAGGGAGGAACCCCACTATACGATGGAGGCAACGATAAATAAAAAAAATTTATGGGTTTTTCTTTTCTAACGAGTAGAATTCCTTCTTTAAGTTTAATGCTTAGCTTGAAACCTAAAGTAGGGATTACTTACCAAGTACGTATCTTCTTAATCTTTCTTTCCTCTTCTTCTTCTTCTTCCTCTTCTTTTTCTTCTCTTTCTTTTATTTTCTTCTTTACTCACTAGTTTTCCACAGTTAAAGAACCTTGAAAACCTCCTACAATTCCTTTCCTTTGTGTGGTTTTACAACCAATCACTTGTAACCCAAGTTGTTGCCCATCTCTTGCTATTTTCCATTGATATACCCAAGAAAACCATGATTCACCCCTGCAGTTGCCTGTAGCACTTCTTATCTTGTTGTCTTAGGTTGGAAATCTGGTTCTCTTCATCCTAGAAACCCACAACAGCTACTGACTTATTTCCTTGAAGTCTGAGTTAAGAGACACCAATATTTACCTCTTAAAACCAGTGTTTCTCCTAATAATATTGGAAACTGACCAGTCATGTACCCCATCCCATAGATACCTATTGGCTTATCTTGTTAGTCATATATGTTATCTGAAGAATACTTCCAGACCCATGATATCCTTTCCAACTTCAAATCCTTGGAACACCAATATCTCAGTTTGCATTACCCCTACAAGCCTGAACCTTTTGCTTAATCCTACATTAGTTGTTACACCATATGTGACAGACTACTACCTACCTGTTTGAATAAATATCTAAGTGAAGTCAGTCCCATTATAACAGCCTCATCATTAATATATCTTTGTTTACCATTTTACACCTTTGATGTCAGTCACTGTCTCCCTTTAATACTAAGTCAATATTACACCATTTTAATCATTAGTGTGATAGTCCTAAACCACTCTAATCCACTCTCTAGCCTTGTTTAATGGCATGTCCTAATCCTAAACCTGATCACAGAGTAATAAAGAAAAGAAAAGAAGAAGAAGAAGAAGAAAATAATAGAAGAAGATAAGTACCTAGTGAATAATCCTTACCCAATACCGCTACCTTGGGCTTCAAGCCAAGCACCAAACTTGAAGGAGTTCTACTCGTTGGAGAAGAAAAACCCAGAAAAATAATAATAATAATCATCCTTGCCTCCTTCATACAGCAGGGTTCCTTCCTTATTTAACACCCAAAGGGAAGAAAAATTAGAAACAAGAAACTCTTCCCCTCGTCTCAGAATCCCCATTTTGGTGATGGTATAGATGTGCAACAATATCATCAGGATGCCAAGAAAAGATGGGGTGATTATTCTTCTGATGATGGGAGCAGCTACCCTCTGAATGGTGATTTGTGGATGGATGACTCTAGGGAGATGGGCTCGTTCATGGAGCCCAAACCTTTGTTGATGCTCCTGCCCCCTCCTCACTCCAATTGGGTCATTAAGAAAGTGGCCGATGTAAAGAGAAGGATGGGATACGCCATTGAAGGGATGAGATAGTGAATTGAGGATTTCTTTTGGGAAATAGAGAGAAGATGAAGCTAGAGCCCACTCTGGCAGAAAGGAAGTATCAAAAGATCAACAGGAAAGAGGGGTGCCCGTGAGTTGAAAAATCTCCATTCTGATATCCAGTACGAGAGGGAGGAATGGGGGGGAGAGAGAAGAAGGGGAAGGAGAGGACGATTTCATTTTGTTGCCAATGATGAAGACGACCTTTTGTACTTGGAGTGTTAGGGAGTTGGGGAGGGAAGATAGGCGGTGGGCGGTGAAAGATTTACTGCAAAGAAGAAAAATTTATGTGATTTCGTTGCAAGAAACTAAACTTCAAACCATTAATAGGAGGATTGTAGTTGATTTGTGGGGAAGATCATTTGAGTTTGTTCATAAACCAATGGTTGGGAGAGCTGGTGGTATTTTGGTAGCTTGGGATTCTTCAGTTATAGAGGTGGTGGATCAATTTGTTGGGGATTTTTCCGTGTCTATTTTGGTTAGGTCTCGTGAGGAAGGGTGTTGTTGGGCATTCTCAGGGGTCTATGACCCTAGTGAGGTGCGGAGGTTTCCAGCATTCAGGGAGAAGTTGGGAGGAATTAGGATTAAGTGGGGGTGTCGTGGTGTGTTAGGGGTGACTTCAATGCAGTCAGGTACCCGAAGGAATAGCTAGGAGCCTCAAGGATATCTCTGCAAATGAGGCAATTCAATGAATTAATCTAGGAATGTAAATTTGTTGATCTCCTACTGAGAGGGGCTAATTATACGTGGACTAATAATCAAGACTGGAGGGTGCGTAGCAGGTTGGATCATTTCTTGTTCAACTCGGAATGATTGGAGCGGGATCATTGGTGGGCTCAGGAGGCTATTGCTAGTTTGGGATCTGATCACAACCCAATTATTCTCCATGCAGAGGAGTAAGTGGTAGGTCCGAAGACATTTAGATTTGAGGCCATGTGGTTGGAGGTTCCAGGGTTCATGGAAAGGCTTAAAGGTTGGTGGAGGGGGTTTGATGTAGAAGGAATGACAAGCTTCATCTTTGCACAAAAATTAAAATTGCTCAAAGAGTGTATTGTGAGATGGAAGGAGTTTGGGAGGTTTGAGTCCATTAAGGTGGCAAGTTTGAAGAAGATTGTGGGGTTGAACTAGAAAGCCATGAATGTGGGTTTGAGTGTTGAAGAGATGAAAATTAAGGCGTAGTTGGAGTCGGAATATTGCAGACTATTACGAATGGAAGAAATAGCGTGGCGGCAGAAGTCCAGAGCAATTTGGTTAAAGGAGGGTGATAGGAATACAAAGTTTTTTCACAAGGTGGCAAGTTGGAGAAGGTTGACTTACCAGATTAATCGGTTGATGGTGGAAGGGGAGTGTGTCTGTGATCAAGGAAGAATTCAGGATGTTATTGAGAATTATTATGCTAACCTGTATACAGATCCAATCCCAAGCCGTCCTTACTTGGTTGGGGTTGAGTTTAACAGGATTGACGAGTCACAGTGAAATTGGCTTGAGAGACCCTTCTAGGAGGAGGAAATCAAATGTGCTCTTAACAGTATGGAGATTGTAAAGGCCCCGGGCTCGGATGGTTTCCCTCATTTGTTCTTAAAAGTGTGTTGGGATGTGGTGGGAAAGGATCTGTTGGCAGCTTTTCAGACGTTCCATGATCAGGATCAGTGGTATAAGTCTTTGAGTGCAACCATTATGTTGATCTTGAAGAAAAATGGAGTTGTTTGTATTAAAGATTTTCGCCCTATTAGTCTGATGGGTTGTTTGTATAAGCTATTGACCAAAACTTTGGCTATTCGGCTGAAGTCATCTTTAAGGCAAATTACAAATTGCTCTCTTATGGCAAACGAAATTGTTGATGCAATGAGAAGGGCGAATTAGGATGACCTCATTTGCAAAATGGACATGGAGAAGGTTTATGATCATGGGGTTACCTAGATTAGGTACTTGGGAAGATGGGTTTTGGGTCCAAGTGAAGGAACTGGATCAAAACTTGTATTTCTTCCCTGTCTTTCTCAGTGTTGGTGAATAGGATTCCAAAAGGTTTCTTTAAAGGAAGTCGGGGGCTCAAGCAAGGTGATCCCCTTTCTCCCTACTTGTTCATTATAGTGGTTGAGTTGTTGGGGCGGATAACTGTGAAGGCAAGTTCAGTGGGTCTTATAGAGGGCTTTTCTATTTCCAAGGAAGGGTTTGTTGTTCCTTTCATCCAGTTTGTTGATGATTCTCTATTCCTCTTGAAAGTTGAGGTGGAAGGAATGCACAATCTAAGGTGTATACTCCTGATAATGGAAGCGGTTTCTAGTTTGAAGGCGAATTGGGCCAAGTCCTCAGTCAGTCCAATGGGAGCTTGTTCTACTATAGGGGAGATCGCTTCGGTGTTGGGGTGTGACATAGCTCCTCTTCCAATCACATATCTTGGTTTGCCCATTGGGATGCAAGCATCTTCCAAGGAGTTATGGAACCCGGTGGTGAAGAAGGTGGGGCAACGGTTGGCAAGTTGGAAAGGTCATTACCTCTCCAAAGGGGGTAAGTTGATCTTGTTGAAAAGTGTCTTGTCTAACATTCTGACGTACTATTTTTCAGTTTTCTAGGCTCCTTGCTCGGTCATTAATCAACTCAAGCGTATGCAGAGATACTTTTTATGGGGGTCCTCTTTGGAAACGAAGAAAATTCATTGGGTTGGTTGGAGGGAGGTGTGCAAACCGTTCGAGCAAGGGGGTTTGGGAATTCGGTCGTTGAAGGCAACCAATAGAGTGCTTCTCAATAAGTGATTGTGGAGATTTGGGTTGCATCGGGAAACAACTTTGAGAGGGGTAGTGGCTACCAAATATGGGGAGGAGAGGTTTGGGTGGGCCTCTAGGAGCCCGAGGGGTGCGGCAGGGTGTGGTGTGTGGAAAGGGATTTGTAAAGGATTGGGATCATTTTTCAAATATGCCTGGTTTCGGGTTAACAATGGCAAGAGGGTGAGGTTTTGGCATGACCCTTGGTGTGGGACAATTCTGCTTGATCTCCTCTTTCCTTCATGTTATAATGTGGAGAAGGATAAAGGGGGTTCTATGAAAAATCATACGATAAGGTCAAGGGTGTATTTCTCTTGGAATATTCAACCGCTAAGGAATTTAAATGATTAGGAAATCGGCGAGATGGGTAAACTAATTGATTCTTTCGAGAGGTTCAATCTTGGGGATGAGGATAGGTAGGATGAGTTGATTTGGAGCTTGGATGAGGAGAATGGATTCTCTATGAGTTCTATGTACGGCGCCCTTTGTCCTCCGACTGCGAGTCTGCATCCAGGAATTTGTGTTTGGAATAAGAGGTTGCTTTTGAAGATCTCATTCTTCATGTGGGAGCTCTGGTGGGATAGAGTGTCAACTATAGACAAGCTGAGGGATTGATAATCCCAAATAGGTGTTGCTTATGCAGGGCGGTGGCAAAATCCTCAAAGCATCTCTTTCTCCATTGCCCTTGGGTTAAGCCTCTTTTTGGGTCTTCTTCCTTAGCAAGTTTGGAGTTTTGTGGTCTCAACCCGAATCTATTAGATGCCTTTTGAAGTGTTGGCCTGATCAGTGTATTAGAGGCGGGTCTAATAGGGTGAGAATATTGTGGTAGCTTATCCCAGCGACTTTGTGTTGGAGAATTTCGGAGGAGAGGAACTGGAGGACTTTCAATGATAAAGTCAGTACGCATCGAATCATCCTCGATGCTATTTTATCCAAAACCTATAATTGGTTGTTCGATGTCCCATCAATGGACCAGCCTTCATTTAGATCTTGGATCTTCAAATGGGACTCTTATTTTGTAGGGTATGTTGTCTTTGCTTTTTGTGTTTGGTGGCTTGCATACCTTATGCGGTCTTGTTCTAGCTTCTGATGTTGTAGTTCCTCTTTTTTAAATATATCTCATCTTTTCAAAACAAAAAAAATGATTAAAAGGACAATTATACCCCCTTGTAAACAATTCCAAAAATTCTTCCCATATCCCTCTTTAAACAAATCTAACAATCCCCCATATGTCCTAAATCTTATAAAATATGAAACAAATAAATAAAACTCTAATGAAAAACTCAAAAACAAAACCAAGTCTCCATCACCTGTCCCTCCATGCTTCCCCTGTGTGTCATGCATGGACCCACCAAGGCCATGTGTAGGCCCCACTTTGCTCCAATGTCCACATCAATGCTACCACATGAAAAGTATCACAACCCACCTTAAATATATTGTTGAATCCAGGAGCTATAGAACTGGGTTCTTGGTCATCTTGACTTTGATGTCCACAAAACCCTGTATACTGCCTTGGTCCACACAAAAGGACCCTTCCTGGAGGCATTCAGTATTTGGAGACACTGTAATGCTGAAATTTCAGATGAACTTTCAATAAAAGCTAGCCAAGCCATGAAAATTCCCAACCTTGTGTATTCTGATAGACATAGGCCATTTCCAGATGGCCTTATTCTTTAAGTTAGCCTTAACACCATGAGATGATGCAACGAACCCAGGGAATATCACACTAAATAATAAAAGTGCACTTCATTGAATTGATGTAGAGTTTCTTTCAGCGAAGAACTCTCATAAATTGACGAAGATGGATTAAATGTTCACCATTCGTGCTGTTGTATACAAGAATATCACCAAGATAAACAATATGTTTCCCAGTTGAAGGATGAAGCACCTGAGTCATTATTCACAGGAATGTACTAGGGACACTGGTGAGTCCAAACAACATACTCCATCTATGGTTTTGAAATCCATCCTCCACTCGTCTCCAGAACTGATCCTGATTAGATGGCAGCTACTTCATAAATCAATCTCTGAAAAGATGGTCGCAGTGACATCATATCACGCATATCATCAAGCCTTATTATTGGATACTACCACTTGATAATAATTCTATAGATATCACAGATTTATACACACATCCACCATCTACCATCCTTGGGTGTTTATAGAGCATGCACCACACTCTCTGTCGAACAAAGCCCCTGTTTAGTATGGCTGTAACTCATGCTAAGTAGAATTCATCTTACATTCTACTGCTTTTGGTAG
The DNA here is from genome assembly GCA_025762735.1 of Platanus orientalis. Lineage (NCBI taxonomy): Eukaryota > Viridiplantae > Streptophyta > Magnoliopsida > Proteales > Platanaceae > Platanus > Platanus orientalis. Next base: position 9,963 of record JAOXJP010169186.1, read on the forward strand.
TACAGACCTCTGCACCAAGTCGATGGCATACTGAATGTCATGCATTTGTGGGAATCCACTAGGCAATACTTCCAGTACTACCTCTAAAGAATCAAACAACATTCCCTTAATCTCTAACACATGTTCATAATTTTCTTTGTCAGGCTCTTTCCTGAGCTTCCAGAGTGACAAGTGCATAAACCACCCCTTACTCCTTGCAATCAGCTTAAAATTGACGCATGGTAGGAAAACTGGTTTTCTCCTACTTTGGTGCTTTCATTGTTAGTTCACCCTTGGATCATCAATCTTGATTGGGTTTAACTTCATCCCAGAACCAATGAACATATAGCTATTAAGTAATTTTATCACATCATGCTGTACCTTATGATCATAAGGACATGTTTGCCCAAGGAGAATGTGTGCAACCTTCATTGGAACTACCTAGCACCACATGGAATCTTTGTAACACTTCCCAATCAAGAAAGTCACCAAACACCGACTTAGTATCATTCAACCATGGCACCTTCTATGGGTGTGAATGTCACTCCGCTTTTAAATTCATGCTGTTACCCCCATCAGTAATCACCAAACAGCCCTCTCCTCCACAACATAACAGTGTGAAAAAAGTTTGTCCTAAGCCAATCTTCCTTGTCTTCAGCTTTGGATGTTGCAAGGATCTTCCAACTTCCATTGTACGTCAAACTCCATTGTACTCTTCATCTTCCCATCTTTCCTTTCTCTCATCAACCAATACCTAATCAATGTTTTCCACATCATCTTCTTCTTCTTCAATGTAATGGCTAGCTTCACTCAGATGTGCAGCTAAACAATAACCTCCACCTCTACACTAGTCGCACTTGAGCTTCTCTCTGTCCTCATAAAAATACCAAATATTGCCTTTCCTTTATTGTCAATTGGTTATATAGACATATCATTGATTGGTTTAGGTGCTGCAATGCTTGGAGGTAAACTACCTTCCATAGGCTTCCAGGCAAACATCTCCCCTGCTTGAGAACCAAACTGTGTACCAAGAGGTTCCTTCAGCTATTGGTCTATCTTCAAAGCCATTTGATGGGCTTCATCAGTTGTCATAAGTTGTAGGGTAGTCGTCCCTCATCCGATGACGTAGCCTAGGGTAGTCCATGATTATCTCAAGTACAGAAAATTGAGACAGATGATTGGCACAACTTATAAAGAGAAAGAAGTAAATGGAAAATGGTTGATATAGGATCTGAAATGTAATCACGGGCCCTATAACAAAGTTTAGAAGCAATATGGAGCAAAATATGGTGTGGAAAAAAGGGTAGATTAACTTGTGTGAAAAAAGATAAGGGGGGAAATAGGGACTCCTTGGATAGACAATTTGTCTTCAACTTCCACAGTAAACTTGTACACACATTTATAAGAGGGTAGGCATAGTCATCCACCCTTTCCCACGTACAGTAGGACTCAAATTAAAGCAATTCAACTCAAACTCAAACTAAGTAGATTCTTAAGAAAGAATTCAAATGTTGATTGGCATGGTTGTTTTGTTGATTTCTCTTTTCTTATGCTTTCTCTTTTGTGTTTATTCACCTTCCGGTCAAGCTTTGTTTTTGTTGTATCGTGTTTCTCTCTTGCTAATGAAATCCTCCTACCATTCAAAAACAATTGTTGATTTGACTCTATTTAGAATCTATTTATGAAACTCAAAAATTATTATAAATATTAATCTAAGAATTGCATTTAATCAGATCCTATCTAAGATATTTAAGGACACTACTCTTTTACACTTCAAAAATACCCCAGAACTCTTACTTTACCAAGATTTAGGACCCCTAATCCATCTAAATCAACTACTAAAAATAATCCAAAGTCAATTTGAAAAGAAAAAACCAAAATTGATTTAATGCAAATTAAGAAACTAAAGTTGCTCCAAATAACAAAATTGTCACTGGTTTGGGAAAAATTAATGATCTTAAATGAAAGATCATATAGATATAGGGATTCCCAATCATGCCACTGCGGTGATGGGATCTATTGGTCATCTTGTGGAGTCAACACCTAATATCACCTATTCCCTTTGTGAGGACTGTACAGTCTTTAAGAATGCCTTGTAAAATTTTCCAAGTATTGCTGTATGGGATTAATGGTATTAGAACCACACAAGTGGTCCTACTAAAATGATCTTCCATCATCGGGTTTCATTCCTAAAGTCTGTTTTGAACTGATGAAGCATGCCTCTCATCCTTCTCAAGCTGACAGCATACCGTAAGCTCATTAAACTTCTGCATCATGTTGCCTTAGCAAAGCACAATCAGTTTCTCATAAAGGGCATCTTCATAATCAATGGACAAGTATTTCTCCCTCAACTTCATCTTCATCTCCTCCCAATGCGATATAGGAGGTTGTCCTAAGTGAAGCAAGTGGTTTTGTAACATTCCACCAGATTCACGCATGCCCCTCCAATTTCATCTTCACAAATCAGACTTCTCGATCTTTTGACAGTGGAAATCTAGGTGATTTGGCGATTGATGTGTTAGGGTTACAAGTAGAAGGGGGAAAGCGAGAGAGAGAAGAGAGGAAGAAGAATTTGGGGAGAAATCATATGGAGATTTTGAAGGAGTGTTATGCAAGATACACAAGGGAAGATACCAAAATTGATGTAGCAGAACTTCCCAAAGCCTTGAAGGAGAGAGGGAGCATGTGGCTGCACCTATATAAGAAGAGAGAGGTGAGCCATGAGTGGCATCAACCCTTGGAAAATGAGAGATAAACCAGGCCCATGGTCTACCT
>JAOXJP010169197.1:0-12716 GCA_025762735.1 Platanus orientalis
GGTGTAAACAATGTATTATTGACTTGTTTCTCATATATGTTTAATAACTTGTTAAGGGGAGACTCTGCTGAAATTCTTACAAAATTTGAACAAGGTTTTCATGGACATTATTGGACACCTGACTTTCTAAGGGCAATAAGTTACATGGGGAGGTATCATACGTCTCTATTGGGCAGTGTAAGCTTATGAGAGACAGGAGTATATTCCAAGCTTAGTTGTATCCCAGAGATAGCTTGGCATGTTCCCTTGCACGCCTTAGTGGGAGGCCTCGACTATCTACAAGAAATGTGACAATGGAACCTTTATGACTTGGATCACTCGACTTTAATTTATTAAATTAAATTTACTTGACTTTAAAGTTTGTGAACTTAAAGGGACTAATTGGCAATTATTGGATTCACAAATCCAACAATTTGAAGATATGTCAACTTTTGCTACAGGCATGAACATAAACCCTTTTGGTCTCAACTCTGATGTGAACAATTTCAATGAAAGGAGCTTTAAGAGATGGGAATGACGGATTGTATACTGGCTTGAACATCTTGAAGTCATGTATGTATTAACTGATGATCCTCCCATATATATACCCTACTCTTGCTGGAGCTATCGAGGCAGAGATGGAATAGGCTGCTAAAAATAAATAGAAATGGGAGTGAGATGACAAGACTTGTTGTTATCATCTATTGGAGTCCATCATTGACAATTTGTTCGAGAAATTTTCCAACAAATTGGAGACTACTAGAGATCTCTGAAAAGCTTTGAAAGCAATGTATTTTGGTGAAGAATCTGGAAATCAAAAATTTCAAATCGAAAACTACTTGGAATTTAAGATGGTTGATAATAAACCCATCCTTGATCAGATTCAAGAACTCCAAAAATTGGTTGAATCCATTTATGCAAACGGAATGCCACTTCCCAAAGTTTCAAGTAAATGTTGTAATTGCCAAGTTGCCACCCTCTTGGAAGGATTATAAGATTAAGTTGATGTTTGGGAAAGAAGATATGTCTATGGAGGTCTTGAAGCATCACTTAAGGGTTTAAGAGCTCTTTTGGAAAACATGGAAGAAAAAAGTAACTCTGTGAAAGCCCACGTCATTGAGGGTAAATCTAACAACAGGAAACCACTTAAGAAGAAGTGGTTAAAGCCTAAGTCAAAGGAAGGGACTAAGCCATTCAAGAAAGAAAAAGTTAAATTCACTTGCAACAAATGTGAAAAGCCTAGTTATATAGCCCGCAATTGCCACAGTAAGAAGAATGCCAGTACAACCAAGGAAAACAAGTTGTTGAACTAGAGAAAACCATTGCCATGATCACTGAATTGAACCTAATTGGAGATGAAGTTGAATGGTAGCTAGACACTGGTGTAACCCGTCACATTTGTAATGATAGGAACATGTTCAACTCCTACAAAGTCGTAAATAGGATGAAAATGTATGTGGGTAACTCTGCTAGTTCTAGTGTTAGTGGCGAGGGAAAGGTTGAGCTGAAATTCACTTAAGAAGTCTATATTTTTGCAACAAATCCTGTATGTCCTAGGCATTAGGAAGAACCTTGTTTCAGGGTCTCTCTTAGTCAAGCATGGATTCAAGACGGTGTTTGAATCTGATAAAGTTGTACTATCAAAGAATAGTGTTTTTGTAGACAAAGCTTTTACGACTTATGGTAGGTTTAAGTTGAACACTATCAATGAAATGCCAAGTTTCTTTGCTTACATGTCTAAGTTAAATAATCTATGGCATGATAGATTAGAACATGTTAATCATAAGAAAATTAAGTGGATGACAGAATTGAGATTAATTACTAATCTAGGTGATTTATCTAATGATAAATGCATCACATGTAATAAATGTAAAATTACACATGGCTCCTTTAAGAGTGTAGAAAGGTAAACAAACGTGCTAGATTTAATACACACTGATATCTGTGAGATGACCGACACTTTTACAAGAGGAGTTAAAATGTATTTCATAACCTTCATTGACGATATGTCCAAGTATACATATGTATTTCTTATAAAGATGAAAGATGAAGCGTTTGAGAAGTTCAAGTCTTACAAGGCTGAAGTGGAAAACTTCCTTAACTTAAAGATCAAGACACTAAGGATTGATCGAGGTGGTGAGTACATTGACTTGGATTTCATTAAGTTTTGTGAAGAACATGGAATTAAAAGAGAAATGTCAGCATTGTGTACTCCGTAACAAAATGGAGTTGCTAAGAGAAAGAATCACACATTAACTGAAATGGTTAATTCTATACTGACAAGTTCATGTGCATGTCCAAGTTTATGAGGAGAGGCCTTATTGGTTGCATGTCATGTATTGAAATTGTGTTCCTCATAAAATTTTATGTGTTACACCATATGAAATATAGAATATAAGGAAACCTAATTTAGGTTACTTTAGGGTTTGGGGTTGTTTCATACAGGTTAAATTGTTGCATGAACATACCGCAAAGATTGGACCTAAAGGAACAGATTGTGCTTTTATTGGATACTCTATGATGAGTAAGGCTTTTAGATTTTTAAATCTTGAAACACCTTTTTAACACATTGTGGTTGAATCCATCAATGCTGAGTTCTTTGAGAACCCATTTCCATTCTAGAAAAATCAAGAAATAGTGGTGGTAAGAGAGTCTGAGTCTAGTAATAAATGAAAACCCGAGAGTTCTAAGCAAGTTGAATCTCAAAAAAGCGCTAGAGAAAGAAAGCTAATGGACTTTGATCCTGACTATGTAGTCTATCTGGCAAAGGGTGATTCGTTGTCCTATGAATAAGCAATGTCATCCCATGATGCTATCTTTTGAAAAAAAGCAATAGATGACGAAATGCACTTCATTTTTCCAACCGAATATGGTTGCTAGTGGATCTAACTTCGGGTTGTAAACCCATCGGCTCTAAGTCGGTTTTAAGGAGAAAATGCAAATCAGATGGTATAGTTGAAAATTTTAAAACCAGACAAATTGCTAAAGGGTGTGGAGAAAAAGACTTTAACTACTTTGATACTTATGCCCTTATAGCAATAATATCTGCAGTCAGATTACTGATAGCAATGGCTACAATAAAGAATTTGATTATTTATCAAATGGATGTAAAGACTGCCTTCCTGAATGGTGAGCTAGAAGAAGAAATTTTCATGGAGCAGCTAAAAGGTTTTGTTATGCTAAGTCAAGAGAATAAAGTGTGCAAGTTGATAAAATCTTATACGGATTAAAACAAGTTCCTATGCAATGGCATGATAAGTTCTGATCGACTCTCCTAGGGAATGAATTTAAATCCAATGATAGCAACATGTGCATTTATAACAAGACCATTGGAGAGTCATGTGTGATTATCAATCTTTATGTTGAAGATATGCTCATCTTTAGGACTAATATTGAGTGCGTTAACAATACTAAAAAAATTTTATCTTTGGTGTTTGATATGAAAGATTTAAGGGTTGCCAAAATGATTCTTGGAATCAAGATTATTATAAGTGACAATGGGATTGCTATCACACAATTAGAGTACATTGAGAAAGTTATCAAAAGATTCGATAGGTATAAATATACTCCAACATCCATACCTGTAAACACCAGTGTCAAGTTAACAAAGAATAGAGATTGTCATGTTTCTCAGTATAAACACAGATCATTGGATCCTTAATGTAGGTCATGTACTACACTAGGCCTAATATTGTCTTTGTAGTAGGAATGTTAAGTAAATACATGAGTGACCCAGATATCGAGCACTGAAGTGCTTTATTTATGGTTCTGAGATACGTGAAAGGTATGATGAACTATGGGATTCATTATGGAATGTATCTAGCTGTTGTTGAGGGACATAGCAATGCTACTTGGAATTTAGATTTGGATGACTCTAAATTTGTGACAGCTTGGATTTACACATTAATAGGAAGTGTAGTCTCCTGGAAGTCGAAGCAACATACATGTTTGATGCATTCAACAATGGAGTTAGAGTTTGCTGTACTCTCATCAGCCAGAGAGGAAGCAGAATAGTTAAGGAATGTATTGGTAAACGTACCAATTTGGACAAAAACAGTACCACTATAACCATATACTATGATAATCAGGTGGCCCTGCTGAAACCGTATAGTGAAAACTTTAATGGAAAGTCTAGGACAATACGATTAAAGCATAGTCACGTGAGGGATCTAATAACCAATGGCATTATAGCCATATAGTATGTGAAGTTCAGCCAGAATCTGATAGATCCTTTATCTAAAGGTCTTGGAAAGGAATTAACCTCCGAAACATCGAAGGGAATAGGATTGCTAAGCCTATAAGGTTGTACTAGTGGACACCTAACCTGGCTATTCAGGTTCAATGGGAAACCAACTTGACTTCTCAAAGGTCCAATGAGAAAACAGGCAATGTATTTCATATGGCGATCTTATAGTTGGTTATTCTGTAAATAAGTAGTGCTTAAGCCTACAGTTGGGAACAACAAATGAGAAGATGAGAACTAGGTTCTCTTAATGAGTTCTGGCAAACTTTGAGTGGGTTGAAATGATACCCATATTGAGTTGAAAATACTCTGGATGAGTTGAAACATACTCTAGTTGAACTAAAACATGCTTTGGTTGGGTTGAAACATACCTTGATGGAGCTGAAACTTGCTCTAGATGGTTCTCGAAAGAGTTCATTGAAACCCGAGTTATTTATGCCAAATAAGAAACTCACATTTCTGAGTATGGAAGCTTAGTCACTTATAAGATTTAGGTTGTCTATAGAGCACTTACTAAACCTAGGATAAAGCATAAACTTTAACGTGCTGAGCTTTATGTTGTGTAAACCCTCTTAAGAGGTCTATATGTGTAACAAGCTATGTCTGTCAAAAGAGATACTAGTTCCAGGGTACTCCATTACATTCTCAGATAGAAAGCGGCTTGTTACACAAGGTGTTGGTTCCAAGGTCATCCACCATGCACTGAAACATAGGGAACCTTGCTTATTTCCCAATAAATACCTATTTTTCCAAATTTTAAAAACAAGCAGGGGATTTTTGAAAACTATACCTTAACGGCTCCCTTGTTTTCACATTTTTAAAAGATTTGTTTTCAAAAAAATTTTGTTTAAAATTTAGTCACACATCAGAAACTATCCAAAAGTAAATGCATCTTAGAAGTAAACACCCTCATCTTCATTGTGCATTTTGAGAGAGCCCTCTCTCTCCAAGTTTGCTACGGTGTGGCAAGGTGCATGTCACCTTGTGTACATGCACACGCGCATGTACACGGGCATGGGCACAAGTGCAGGTAAAGGCTTGGGCACAAGGGTGCTTGAGGCACACTTTGCACTCTGCATGTCCGTATCGTCATAAGTCACATTAGGTCACAAAATTCATTTTCAACGGTCCAGCTCAGATTTTGGATTAATCGCGATCAAGTGTGTCCCACGAGGGAACTTGGCTGGCAAGAAAATCAAGATAAACTACGAAGAACTAAACCTCGTGAAGGAACCAGGTCACGAAGGGACTAAACCTTGAGAAGGAACCGGATCGTGAAGAACAACCTCGTGAAGGGATCACCAAACCTCACGACGGAACTGGACCTCGTGAAGGATTGGGCCTCTTCACGATTGACCCAGAATGATAGGCTCAAAGGCCCATGTCATTAGTTGGCTCACGAATGAGAGCCCAAGTCACCCAGATTGATGCCCATGGGAAATTGGACATGTTAGGGGAGTGGGTGAGAGTGGTTCAAAACCCATGATAACCCAAAAATCAAATAAAAATGGCTAAAAATCCCAAAGACATACACTTAAATGTGAGAAGCAAGTCTGAGAAGAAAAGGAGAAGAAAAGAAGAGGAAGAAGAAGAAGAATAGGCAAATCTTAGAGCCCTTTCTCCCTTCCATTTTCTTACCTTATGTTCTTCTTGACCCTTGGATCAGCACCTCCCTAGAGGAGTTCTTGCTTTGTATCCTTGGGTTGCAAAACCATCTCATTGAAGTGTGTTCACTAGAAAGAACCTCCACTTCAGTTGATGGTGTAAACAATGTCTTCTTGACTTGTTTATCATATATGTTTAACAACTTGTTAAGGGGAGACTCTACCAAAAATTTTACAAAATTTGAACAAGTTTTTCATGGACATTATTGGACTCCCAACTTTCTAAGGGCAATAAGTTACATGGGGAGGTATCATACGTCGCTATTGGAAAATGCAAGCATATGAGAGACATGAGTTGATTCCAAGTTTAGTTGTATCCCGAAGGTAGCTTGGCATGTTTCCTTGCACGTCTTAGTGGGAGGCCTTGACTATCTTTAAGAAATGCAACAATAGCACCTCTATGATTCGGATCACTTTGCTTTAATTTATTAAATTAAATTTACTTGACTTTAAAGTTTATGAACTTAAAGGGACAAATTGGAAATTATTGGATTCACATATACAACACAATTCGCATAAATATCTTCGAACTTTGAGGTAGAGAAGTTCTCGAGTCTCGGGCACATGAATCAGTCCACCTATCTCGTGCACAACGGATTAGAAAAAACTGCTAGATGAATCTTATCTCTTCTAAGGAGTTTCCATTGCCAAACATCAGCATAATCAGATGATCATTAACCATTTAGCTGTAGACAACTTTTACAGATGAAATGATTTTATTTCTTTCCATTGATATAAATACATAAAAAATACATTGCTAACGAATTGTTGTCATAATCTCTTAAATAGGACTCATTAGTGTTTTGTTTGAATTTTCTAATGCCTTAGACATGGAAATCTTTAAGGTTGATATTTAAATATGGTTCTTGATGAAAGTATATCAATTGAGATTTCTATCTCTACCAATTTAAGTCATAGCATATAGGGTTGTCAATAACCCAAGCTGGCTTGGCTTGGTTCAGGGCTCAGCTCGCTATAGGCCAAGCTTGAGCTTCTAATTAAGCTCATTTAATTAAGTGAGCCAGTCAAACTGTACCATGCTTAGCTTTCCAAAAGTTTGGCCCATTAAGGGTCTCATATACATCTTTGTAAAAGGGTATATAATATATTACAAGAAATAATGAGCATCATTGTTTTTTAGAAAAAATACGTTTAGTAATTCATTGCGATGGGGGAAACCATGACCCTAGAAAGACAAAGCCCAAGAGAACAACCCTAGAAAGATGAGGCCCAGGAGGTTCCTAGGATCCTAGCCCAAAACCCCCCTGACTACTAAAGACCAGAACCCCTGACTACCCTAAAACCGAAGCCCTTGACCCCGAATCAGAACCGTCCTACAGCTACTAGACCCCGGATAATCCTGCTAATAATTTCGGCTACCATCTAAGGCACTCAACACCCAGAGGCTACTAGAGGCCCCTAGGCCCCTTAATCCCTAGTGAGACCCCAACTGTCAAAGGCAACGATCCCAACTGAGTCAACCTAAGGATAAGCATGATCCAAAAACCATTATCTGGATAGAATATCTCCTGTGACAGGCCTGCCAACTCTAAGCAAATGACAGAGAAGGCAGGGAGAGATGTAGCCCAGGACATGAGCAGCAGTGCCATGTGAGAACGTTGGCAATAGTTCCATACGAGAACGTGGGGGGAAAAGCGACATGTAAGGACAAGGGGGAAAACGACGTGCAAGATTTACCCTGATACGCCACTTCTCAAATCTATAAATACAGGTACCACTCCATCTTTCAGGTAAGAGACATTTGAAAACACCCTCAGGGATGAGCTCTACTTTCTACAGCCCCCCTGCCTCCTTGACTTGATCATCGGAGAGCTAGAAGCTAGCCCCCTGTCGGTGTAAAGGTAGTCACTCCTCCAATACGCCATCAGTTGGCATCTTCTGTGGAAAGTTTACTTTTCGATAAAACCTAAGGTCAGTATGATCAAAACTAGGTCAATGGCGGCTCAACACGACCATGTTAATGGGGTCAATGGGCTAGAGACCTCTGTCTTTGATGGGGCACGACCCCCAATCCTAAGAGTGGATGCGCTTGAGTAGAGAATTTAGGGGCTAATAGTGAATGTACAACTGCTAATGGATCAAAATAGGGAGATCATCCTAGAATTAAGAGGCCGAAGGACTGCATCAAGCAATGGCGATGCTGGGCGACCTAGGTCTAATGCCCCTCCAGCCTAAAGCTATGGCCAAGGGCACAAAGACGATGCCCTAAACATCTTGGTTTCCCAATTTTGGGAAAGTTTCCATGAAGAAAGGGCCCTCATCCTAGGTTCCTGCGAAGAGAAGATGGAGGACGTGAAGAAGGAGATGGCGACGATGAGGGAAGCCTTGAAGGGAAAGGCCCCAACCACCATCGATGAGCTGATTCAGAGAACGGACCATCCCTTCACCTCGAAGGTGATGGCTCGACACCTCCCTAACAAATTCAAGCCGCAGCAAATGGAGATGTTTGACGGTGGCAAGGACCCACTGGATCACTTAGAGACCTACAAGACACACATGACCCTCCAGGCAACCCCCGACGAGATCATGTGTCGAGCCATTCCGAAGACAATCAAGGGGTCTGCTAGGGTTTGGTTCAGTCAGTTGAAGCCGGGTAGTATATCCAACTTCAGAGAGTTAAGTCAACAGTTTGTCAGCTATTTCTTCGGCGGTCAGAGGCACCAAAAGCCAGCAGCCTATCTCCTGAATATCAAGCAAAGCAAAAAGGAGTCCTTACGAGACTATATGTCCCAATTTAACAAAGAGGCACTATAATTCAATGAAGCCGATGAGAAGATGATTGTTACCGCTCTAATGGCTAGGCTACTTCCCTCCAAACTCTTGTTCTCCCTTTCCAAGAACCCCCATCCCACATGGCCGACCTTATGGTGAAAGTGCAATAACACGTGAATGCTGAGGATACTCTCAGCACTAGGTGAGAGCGGGACATCGAGCCTAGTTTGCAAGGTGACAAAAGAAAAAGGGAACAGCAACAAACACATCGAGAAGACAAAAGCAGCCAAGGGAGAGAGGGCGATGCAATTGTGGGATCTGGCCCCGGGTCAACCTCCCACCAAGTAGGTTCCACAATTACACTCCTCTTAATGCACCCATGGAGCAAGTGTTTGTTCATATTAGGGATGACCCAGGCATTAAATGGCCTGAGAGGATATGTGCCCCTAGAGGGGAGCCGTGATAAGTACTGCCATTTTCACCGAGAACATGGCCACGATACTAACGACTGTTTCAACTTAAAGGAGCAAATAAAAACCCTTATTCAAAGGGGGCGACTGCAAAGGTTTGTTATGGGATGGCAACAGGCAAGGCACAAGAGCACCCATCAGGACCCTCCTCCTTGGTAAGAAAGAAGACCTGAAGGGCCAATTGAGGAAATAAGAATGATAGCGGGGGGATTCACTGGGGGTGGAGAATCCATCTCAGCGAGGAAGTTATACGTGAGATAGATTAGCGAGGAGAGAAACCAGGGATTGATGATGACCGAGAGGCCGGCCAAGTATCAAAAGGTGGTCCATCCTCCTATCACATTCTCTACAGAAGATGCCCGAGGGGTAAGCCAGCCGTAAGATGATGCCTTAGTCATGACGTTGGTAGTGTCCAACTACATCATGCACCGTATCCTCATTGAAAAAGGTAGCTCGGCCAACATTCTTTACCTCTCAGCTTTTAATTAAATGGGCATTAAGCAGGACAAGTTGAAGCCAGTCCCAACACCCCTAGTAGAATTTATGGGCGATAGGCTGGTGCCTCTAAGGACTATCAGCTTATCGGTAACCACAGGCTTGGGGGAGCATCAATTGACCTAGGTAGTGGACTTTTTGGTTGTAGATTGCCCCTCTACGTACAATGCCATCTTGGGGAGACCGGTGCTTAATCGGCTTAGGACGGTCACCTCGACCTACCATCTCTTGATGCGCTTCCCAACTAAAGGGGAAGCAGTTAAGGGAGACTAAGTAGCTTCTAAGGAGTGCTACATGGCCTCACTTAAAGGGGAGCCAACCCCAAAAGAAAGCATGTCCATCAATAGTTTGGAAGTCTGAGAAGAGAAGGCTCGGGCAATAGCAAAACTTGGAGGAGAGTTAGAGGATGACACCCTCAACCCTGACACGGTTGACGGAGTCACCCGAGTAGGAGCCTACTTGCCCGAAGAATTCAAGGTCTAACTTTGAGACTTCCACATCAAAAATTAGGACTTGTTCGCCTGGACACATGAAGATATGCCAGGAGTAAATCCCACGTAGCGGTACACAGGCTAAATGTGGACCTAGCTTCGAGGCCCGTCATGTAGAAAAAGAGAAACTTTACCCTAGAGCGAAACAAGGCAATCACACAGGAGGTAGAAAAGTTAGTGACGGTCGGCTTTGTAAGGGAAGTTTACTACCCTGATTGGTTGGTGAATGTCGTCATGGTGAGGAAGCCCAATGGAAAGTGGCATATGTGTGTTGACTTCACTGACCTCAACAAGGTCTGCCTGAAGGACAGCTTCCCACTCCCGAGGATCAACATGCTGGTAGATTCTACGACCAGCCACCAAACCCTTAGCTTTATAGATGCCTTCTAGGGGTATAATCAAATAAAAATGCACGAGTCCAATCAAGAGAAGACCACCTTTATCACCGATCAAGGGCTCTACTGCTATCGGGTCATGCCCTTCAGACTAAAGAACATAAGAGCAATATACCAGAGGCTTGTCAATGAAATATTTAAAAGCCAAATAGGGAGGAATGTCGAGGTATATGTGGACGACATATCAGTAAAGAGCCTATAAATTGAACAGCACTCTCAGACCTAAACGAGACCTTTCAAACCCTAAGGAAGCATAAGATGAAGCTTAACCCTAGCAAATGCGCCTTTGGGGTGTCAATCGGAAAGTTCCTTGGGTTCATGGTGTCCCAATGGGGAGTGGAGGCCAACCCCGAGAAGGTGAAGGCTATACTTCGATATGCAAGTCCCGAGAAATACCAAGAAAGTACAATGCATGGCCAGGAGGGTCACCGCATTAAGCAGATTCATCTCCTGGGCCACCAACAGGTGTTGCCCCTTTTTTCAGCTATTAAGGAAGGCCTTCTATTAGGATAAAGAATATGATCGAGCCTTCCAAAGACTTAAGGACCACCTTGGGCACCTACCACTGATTAATCAACCAAAGTAAGGTGATTCACTCTACCTATACCTATCAGTATTGGAGAGGGCAACAAGCTCAGTGCTGGTGAGAGAAGAGGGCGGGGTACAATCTCCAGTATATTACACCAATAAAGCCCTCAGAGGGGTAAAAGAAAGCTACCTGAATGCAGAGAAGATAGTGTTCACACTAATCATCACTGCTCGATGGCTAAGACCTTATTTTTAAGCCCACACAATCCAAGTCTTGACAGATCAACCACTCAAAGCCATACTTCACAAGCCCGGACCTTGGGTAGATTGGTCAAGTGGTCGGAGGAGCTGAGTGAATTTGACATCGAGTATCACCCTCGAGGGGCCATCAAGGGTGAAGTGGTCACAGACTTTATCGCCGAGTATACCTATACACTGGGCCCATCGAATGAAGTACAAGACGAACCACAGAAAGAAGTAGACGGGCCAAAATGGGTCATGCATGTGGAAGGTTCTTCCACCAATAGCACAACCAGGGGAGGAGTGGTCCTCATCACACTAAAGAAAAATAAGCTTGAGTATGCCATCAGGTTCAGTTTCAAGGCCACCAACAACAAAGCCGAATACGAGTCAATGATTACGGGACTATGCCTCACCCATACACTTAGGGCTAGAAAGGTTAAGGTCCATAGTGACTCTCAGCTGGTAGTCGGACCGGTATAAGGAGAGTACGAGGTAAAAGATGGCTGGATCAAGTAATACCTCGCCATTGTTGAAAAAGAGAAGTCCTGGTTAGAGCGCTTCAACATACAACAGGTCCTATAGGAGGACAATGAAGAAGCTGATAGACTAACCAGACTTACATCATCCACTACGGAGGACATATCCCTCGGGATTCTCATTGAGCACTTGCTCAAGCCCAGTATTAGAGTAGGAAAGGAAACAGAAGTCAACACGTCAAGCCCTGAGCCCGAATGGGCCAGTCAAATCGTAAGGTTCTTTAAGAATGGCGAACTACCTGAAGACAAGGAAGAGGCTAGAAAAGTGAGAACCCGGGTGAGTCGATATCTGCTGGTTGATGACACTCTCTATAAAAGAAGCTTCACTCTCCCCTTGCTGAGGTGCTTATCTAAAGAAGAAGTAGACTTTGTGCTCCAAGAGATACACAAGGGGATATGAGGAAGCCACTCGGGGAAAAGGGAAATGGCCCACAAAGCGATCAAGGTCGAGTACTACTGGCCATCTATGCAAAGAGACATCGTCAACCTTGCTAAAAAATGTGACAAATGCTAGAGATTTACCAACATTCCCAAGGTGCCCACAGAGGAATTGGTCCTAATAGCGAGGCCCTGGCCCTTTGCTCAGTGGGGAATCGACATAATTGGGCCACTCCCCACGGGGAAAGTACAGCTAAGATTCTTGGTGGTAGCCATCGACTACTTCACCAAGTGGATGGAAGCTGAGCCCTTGGCAAAGATTACAGAGAAGAACATCTGAGACTTCACATGGAAGTCCATCATCTGCCAGTTTGGAATCCCCCGGGCCATCATCATCGACAATGGTAAGCAGCTCAATAATGCTTGTACCAGAAATTTTGTGCCAAGCTCAGTATCAAGAATCATTTCTCCTCTCTAGCCCACCCTCAGGCTAACAGCCAGGTGGAGGTCACGAACAGAACATTCCTAGGCATAATCAAGAAACGGCTCGATAGTTCCAAG
>JAOXJP010169208.1:0-12715 GCA_025762735.1 Platanus orientalis
GGTCAATGCATGGACCCAAGAGAGACCCTACCCCTCGAGTCCCCACTTTGGTGGCCCAAAGCCCTAAATTGGTTGTTGGTTTAACATTTAACGCCTGGTTTTTCCCCTTACTTAAAATTTAGGCATCGAAAATTCAGGCGTCGGACCAAAAAATAGGCGTTAGGCCTATATTAGATGATTAAATGGCCTGCTTTAGGAGATCATATCTCCACGTGGCCTACATCTAAGACCCCTAAGGTTACACAATGTAACCCTAAGAAACTTTCCTTAACCCAAACCATGGGTCTCATAGTGTTGAGACCCACCAAACCATCCCAAAAGATTGGCACAAAAGTGTTGATCCGATCAGCTTTCCTAAATGCCTGATTTTCACCCTGAATTAAAATTCAAGCGTTGAAAAATTAGGCGTTGAAACGAAAAACAAGCATTAAGCCTATAAGATAGAAAAAATAATTTTTTTCTCTTTCTTTCCCTTCCATTAGGGTTGACACCTAACCCTAAGGAACTAACCAGTGAGCCATTTAGAGGGGTCCACCATCCCTCTAAAGACTTAACCCATGAGGGGACTCCTATAATTAGAATATGACAAATTAAGGAATGATTTTTGGACTATTCATAAGCCAACACCTAATTTTTACCCTGAATTAAATTCAGGCATTGAAAAATTAGGCTTTAAGAGTAAAATCAGGCATTAGGCCTAAAAAAAATCTAGCAAACTTCCAAATCAACATTAACAGAGAATGGGTATTGATATAAAACTAAAACTTGTGTGGATGGGAGAAGCCACCCTAAAAAGGTAGGTATTTGGGATGCCTAACACCTTCCCCAAATGCAACCAAACAATTTACCTTAAATCTCATGAACATAAACCAGTATTAGGAGTTAAACCCTAGACCTTCGGTATAGACTTCCCCTCTTCCCCAAAGAGGAGAACCAACATCAAACTCTGTCGATTAAAACCCAAGTTGGTGGTGACTCCAAGCAAAGCCCAACCCTCACATAGGAAGAGGATTGGCCCTGAATGAAGTAAGAGAGCCAAAGTGGGCGCCCCACATCCACAATTGGGTCAATAAGAAAAATAAAATAATAATTTTTTGTTCTTTTTATTTCTCTAAGAAATAGTTAAAGTTGTGAGGGCATGTCTATTTGAAGCTCATTTCACCCTTTTACCCTCATGACTGTTTGAAAGAAATAGTCATAAATGTGACTATTATCATACCTTTTAACCCCTTATTTATTATGAATAGACATGAAGATGGCTACTCGATTGTGACCTTTCTACTTTCATGCTTGTTGTTTGTTCGAACATATAAGTAGTGACCCTATCCCTGTTCCGAATAGACATTAATAGTCTATAAATAATTTTGCCCCTCTTGCATTCAAAGTATCTGAACTTAGGCATCATAGAGGGTGTCCGAAATTAAGCATTATAGAGTGCATTATAGGATTTTTTGCAAGAGAGAGAGTACAACACAAGTTTGATTCGTTAGACACACAGATTACAATGCTTCTATGTGTATTAGATCATTGTATCCTAGGAGGCAGATGTCCAAGAAGATGCGAGGGGTGAAATCTGTCTTAAAGACATAATATCAAACACTAGCCTTGATTAATTGAAGTTTTTGTTTTTCAATTCATTCAATCAAGTAAGTCATTCTATTCATTTTATTTTTTAAGTCTTTTATTTATATGAAATAAATACTTATTGTTTACAGAATCACATATTTCTATAGATATAGAGTAACAATCTTAAGACAGATTTACTTTTTCTATATTCTATTGTTTACATATTCTGTGAACGTTTTTCTGGTTTATTTCATATAAATCATTCGAGTGTTGAACAAATACTCCAAATCATGGAGACTCTACCTACAAATTCTACTATTTTGATTTATAGAATTATCATGATGCATGTCTATCATTTATAGTATCTAATTCCAACATGATGGTTTGTTGATTATATTTTAGACATGGTAATTTGCATGTTTCTCATTTTGATTGTTAGAATTATATATGACCACTTTGGTGGGTGATCTCTTTAAATATAATAAATATTATTTCATGGATTCTGATTAATCATTGGTATCTTTGAACCATAAATCATGTGGAAAACACCATTTCCATCATTACGTTTCTTATTTATTTTGGGAACTTTGATAGGAAAGTCATAAAGATTTATCAATTCTTTAGAGTTCATTAGAATTGTAAATATGTTATTTTGATTAATTTCTGTTATCCTGTGGATTTATCAAAGTGGAAGGTAGTAGTTGACAAACCCTTCATATGGTTGATGATTTAGCAACTTTGAGAAAATTGTGAAATTATGTTTAATATGAGATATATCTCATATATGGGTACTATCTTCTAAGATTAAATAATTTTATTAAATCTAAAAAAGGATCACCAGATATCAAGAGGTTTATTACTACTTTAATATTGTATTTAATTTTATCAAAGCATCTATGTGTGCATGTGAACAAATTAAGGTCACCACTATGGAGGAGCAACCGAATAGGGTGAGTGGTTAAAATTACAAGAAAAGAAAAATTATGATGTGTTTTAAACTATGCTTTTATTGTTTATGTTATATATGCCATGTTATATAAGATCAAACATAGTTTTATTGGGTTTTAAATAGGTTCATTATCAACCTAGTAACTTTCATTGAAAAGTTATTGACTGAGTATATGAATACTTAAAGAAAATTATGCATTGATCTATTAGGTATCCTCTTACTTTGAAAGGATATAGTGATACTTGTTAGAATTTTGAATAAGAGAATTTGAAACTCATTAGTGTATCAATATACACTCTTGGAGAAGTTGCAATTTTTTGGAGGCCTAAAAAATAAACGTAGATAATTCACTCTACAATGAAGAGTCAGAGTTTATGGCATTTGCAACTGAGGTAAAGAATCAAAGTGGTTAAGAATTTTTTTTTTGGAAATTCCATGTTGGCTTAGACTAATGCCATTAAAATCTTTGCATTGTGATAGTAAATCTACACGATCACAGGTATATAATAAAATGTAAAATGGTAAGTTTGGGTACATTGAACTTTAGACATAGCTATGTGGTTAGATTGCTCAATTAAGGAATTATCATTATTGGTTGTATGGTTAAGAAATAATTTGAATGATCCCTTAAGTAATGGCTTTTTACAAGGGATACAAGCAAAAAGGAGTTGATGAATGGAAAAATACAATCTTAAAAGAAATTATGAATGCTATGTTGATTAGTTCTGGTTTACCTCATAATTTGTAGTGTGAAACAAGCACTTATCACAAATTATATTCTCAACAAGATGCCTCACAAGAAAACTAAAAGACATCTTATGAATTATAAAAAGGTCGAACAACTTCCTACAAATTCTTTAAAATGTGGAGGTGTTTTAGCAAAGGTGGTTATCCCTATCCTTAAAAGGATTGAGATAAGACCTAAAAAAGACATGAAAAAATTGATAATGTAATGATATCAAATGAGTTGAGAATTAATGAATGTGAAAAGTGTGTGTATGTCATTGTGTGACAAAGTAAGTCTCAACATATTTGTTATAAACACAATACTGTAAAGTAGTTTTCTCATATAGAATTATTTTCCTTAATTACATAAAGTCAAGAGATAATATTGCGGATCCATTGACTAAAGGTTTAACTAGAGATCAAGTAAACTGTTCATCGAGGGGAATGGGTTTAAAGCCTATGTCTTAAAAGTCTCCATAATGACAAACTTACCTAGCTGACTAGTGATCCCAAGATCTAAGTTCAAAAGGACAACCGAATTGTGTGTGACTTAGTAATTTCACTATGGAGAAAACTTCTCATACCCACTCCTATGATAAAATAATGATACCTATAGTGAAGATTAGGGTAAGCTATGCTTTTAGTAATTTTTATACCTTGGAAATCCAATTAGAGTATGGTAGGAAACTCTTAATAGGAATTACCTATACGAGTGTGAAGGGGCTGCTTTTGTGAGAATTGTAAGGCTAAAATTCTCTAAAACACTCATGAAATCTAGGTGTTGTTCAGTTCAAGACATCATATTCACTGGTTAGCTAGTAAATTTGATAGTCTTTCACAAAAGAAGGTTTAAAGCCACAAGTTACCTCTCTTGATATAGCAACTTTCCAAAAGTACTCTTTTTGTGTCTGCATCTGCATTTTTATTTGCATTATTGTAAGCCAATTTCATTCATGTGGGGGATTGTTGAAAACAATTTTGAATTGCCCAAATTTGCAAATGCCCAGATTTGAAATCTAACTATTTAGGCATCTTTTATCCAAAATAAAAATGGGAAGCACAAGTTGTTTGAGGCAGGTCTACATGGGTTCGTGTTCACATCAATGAAGAGAACAATGCCTTATGATTGGTTGCTCAAAACCACTAATGGGTGAATGAAAATTTGTCTCAAAAAGTGCCAAGTTTAGCACTGGTTAAAGGGAGTAAAACTTGAATAGTCCCAAATTGGTTAGCCCAGAAAAGTTTGGAGGTTTATATACAATAAACTTAGACATGACTTGGGCCCCAAGGAGCACCATGGTTTTGTGGAAGGAGGAGTACCTAGCCAACATGGACCAAGCCCAAAAACACACACTCACACACACCTAGGGCTATCAATGAGCTAAGCTAGTGATGAGCCAAGCTTGAGCTTTATTGAAGCTCATCGAGCTAAGCCTAAGCCTACACTTGAGCTTGTTTACAAAATGAGCCTGAGCCAAGCTTCACTGAGCTCAGCTCATTAAAAGCTTGGCTCATCAAGAGTTATATATATATATAAAGAAAATGTTCTATGATGACAAAGTGTCTATAGTATTTACGGTGAATTATAAGCTACACATACTGTGTTTAGGTTCAAAAAAGTGTTCATGTGTCAAAAAAAGAGACCAAATTCAAAAATACATCATGTGACAACCAATGGAATGCCTACATAGGCCTATGTCAATATAGAAAATCAATCTCCATATATATATATACCATATGATGGTCCGTACAATACTATCAACTTCAGGCTAGGTGCATATCGTGGTAAGGGAAAAGGAAGCATTATAAAAATAACAAAGGAATATGTTATCAATAAATAAAAAACAGTAATAAACACCTTTTCAATCCCCATATCAAATAAAAAAGATTTGTTTTACTTTTACAGCTTAAAGTCTTGTTGACTAAACTAGGGCTACAAGTTATCCGAAAAATTATCGTGTTCCGATCCGCGTCATATCCGAAAAAAGCTTATCCGGTCCATTTATAAAAATATCCGTTATACGGTTAGGATACAGATATATATTGTTCCGTTCTGGTTAATATCCGTTTCATAAAAATATAACAATATATAGAATATAAAGAATAAATTGTTGAATTTAAAACTAATCCAACAATAATAAGTAGCCTAATAACTAAAACCCTTAAAAATATATCAACTATTTACTTCATATTTGTTCCATCTTGATCCATTTCAGCACCCATAGGTATACAGCATCAAAGATTTTGGAGAGGATAGACATGATGGGTTAGGGAAGAATGCACTAATGATTGTGACAAATATTGGAATTGCCTTTTTGTTTTTTTCTTTTCCGGATATCCAAAATCCAGTCTAAAATCCAATTTTTTTAAAAATGGTTAGGATATGGTATAGTTTTATAATATCCATTAGAATAGGATACAGAAGCAGATATGCTCATATCCGGTTCGTATCTGGTCTGTTTGCAGCCCTACACTGAACCCCATTTCACTTACCCTGAGTACTTCAATCTCCATTTTAGTATTTTCTTTTTTCTTTTTCTTCTTCCTTATTCTCAAGCCCACAACTCCCCCATGACACCTTCCCCATTCTCACCACCCTCACAACACCTTCCTCATTCTCACTGCCGGCACCCATGATCAGTGTGGCATGATGACTTCCTTCCATCAGTGAGGTCTCCAAAGTCATATCTCCACTCGGCCACTCTCACCCACATGACATCAACTCCACATTTACTAGTGCCTACCCCTCATAGTTCATGATTCCGAATTTTCCTTATCGAACAACAATTAAAATTTTCAGGTAAGTTATATTTTACTCTATATTTTCTTCTCTCTCTAGATTTAAAAGAAGCATAATGAGATTTATGAATTAGAGCTTTAGCTACTTTAAGGTTTCCCCCAAAATTTTCTTGGCAATGGCCAAAAATCAACCTCATTCAGTCAACACTCTCAAATGGCAGAGATATATTTCTCCTTTGGCCAAGATTGAGGTTCCTCTTTTTTTCCTCATTTTTATTAGGTATTCTAGTAAGCTTAAGGTTCTCTATTGTTTTTGCTACCACAAGTTATCTAGACCCATCTCAAGCTTTGGATATGAAACTAGTGAGCCAAGCCAAGCTTTTATCGAGCCCAACTAAACGAGCCTGAGCCACGCTCAATCTCAACACCTCAGGCTCATCACAAGCCTAAGAGAAACCTAGTCCTTATGTAATAAGCTTAAGTTGAGTAGGGCAAAATTCGGCTCATCTCGACTCGTTGACACCCTTACACACCGCACTGAACTAGGCTGGGTTGGGTCAATAAGAAAAATAAAATAATATTTTTTTATTATTTTCATTTCTCCCATAAATGATTAAACTTGTGGGGCCATATTTATTCGAAGTGCGTTTTACCCTTTTACCCTCATGACTATTTGAAACTAATAGTCATAAATGTGACTATTAAATCATACTTTTTAACCCCTTGTCTATTCCAAACAGACATGAAGATGGTTACTCAATTGCAACCTTTCTACTTTCATGTCTGTTTGAACATCATAAGTTATGACTTTATGCATGTTCCGAATAAACATGAATAATCTTTAAATATGTTTGTCCCTCTTGCATTCAGAATATCAAAAATTAAGCATTATAGAGTACATTATAGCATTTTTTTTTGTAAGAAATAGATTACAACACAAGTTTTATTCACCAAACACATAGATTGTAGTGCTTCTTCTATGTATATTAGATCATTGTATCTTGGGAGGTAAATGTTCGATAAGATCATAAACACCACTACAAGGGGCGAAATTAGTCTTAAGGACATAGTGTCAAACAATACTAACCTTGATCAATTCAAGTTTCTGTTTTTCAATTCATTCAGTCAAGTAAGTCATTATATTCATTTTATTTTTTAAGTTTTTTTATTTATATGAAATAAATACTTGTTATTTATAGAATCACATATTTCTATAGATACAAAATAACATCAACACCTCAAGCACTAAGGAATTAATCCGAAATGGGTAAATTAGGATTCAATGATAGTGCATTTGCATGCATCAGTCCACCACTTGCATAAATCCGATAAGTTTTATAGATTCTTCTCTTCTTCTACTATTCTAATTTGTTTAAATGTTTGTAATTTTATGCTATAAACAATTTTCAGCGAGCCTATATTTTCATTAGAGATTTGTTGGGAAGTGTCTTGAATTCTCACAACATCAACTGTGTACAACACACTTTTGGAAAGTGGGGTTAATTTGAGGTTTTAACCCACTTTAGGAAATAAGGTTTCCTTTGATTTGTACATCTCTATATAAATATGTAAATGGATTTTGTGCAACTATGAAAGATAATGACAAAAGTCAAGACTTTGTATGAGAAGCAAGAATGTATTTTGGGTGGATAGTTCTTTTGGGTTTTTCCTTAGGGTTTTGTTTTTGAGTTTGAAAATTCATCGTTGTGCGTTTTGTAATCTCTTTGTTCTCAGTTTTAGTAAACAAAATTTAATCATCTTTACCCGTGGATGTAAACAATCTTGCCGAACCACGTTAAATATTGTGTTGTGTGATTTTTCTTTGTCATTTATTATTTTCTCATTTTGTTTTACATGCATCACATACTTGAATCCAATCCATGTTTTTGTTCTACTGTGTTATTTTTTCATAACACTAGGCATGCTGAATCACATAAATTCTTATCATAACACTCACATATCTGTATGATACAGGTAATAATATGTTGCAAAGGAGATAAGACATTATATGGGGGTGCAAGCCATCATTGTTGATGGCGTCTTTTTTCTTTGTGCACTAGATTGATGGATGATTGTAGACATATAGACCAAGATGGTAACTGGTATAGAATATTTTGTAGGCAAAGGATTGGTCTATAATTGATCACACCTCCTTGCAACTATATTATTGGTTCGATGAAATTTAGATATGGAAATTTTCATATTTTCTACTGCTCTTAAGTATAAGCCGTTAGAATATGGCAGTGATCTCCTATAACTCAAGTAAAATCCTTATGCCAACAACCCATTGCGGTGTGCTTGCCGCACATCCTCTCTTAGAGGGAGGTCACGGTTTCGAGCCTGTTTGGCAGCATTATGTTTACAATTGTGCATCAATGTCTGCCTCTACTTCCCTGTTAGGGGTCTTGCACTAGGTTGCGGCAGTCAGCAGGTCCATGGGGCAACAAAATAGGGTTAGATTCTCATGACATTTAGACAACTTCATTAAATTAACATAAAAATTAATCTAATTTAAATGGATCAACTATTCAAAATTCAAAATTCAAAATTTGGTGTTTTTTTTTTAGAAAATATGAATAAACCATGTCTAAATGTGGACTCTAATATGTACCTATGATTATAAATCTTTATTAAAAACACCCACTGTGAGAAACATAAATTCCTATACATTGGCATATATAATCTCTAAAAGCTAACATATTAAATCATTTGTTAAAAAAAAAAAAAAAAGGTAGTTAATGGTTAAGACATTTTGATTATTCCTTTTATACCCCTAAACCACCAAATTGAATATCTCTCTCCGCCACAGATTTGGTCTGCCCCTTTAACGTCAAGCTATGGTGTGCCCATGCGGAGGGAACAAAACGTGGCGGAAAATTTTTAAATCAAATTCCCTCTTGCAAACCTACTTTCCTGTGAACCCCAGTTAAAGATTGCATCCGAACCTAGAAACCAAAGACCATTCTGAACCAAGTCTGAATTTTTGAACCAGAAACAAAACAAATAATCAATTGATATTTTCTTCCATGGCAATCATATTGATGATGAGGTGCAGCAGGATCCTCCACTCATGAACATCTGCCTTTTTCATCAATGGGTTGCTGCAAATAAGCTCCCATAGTGGAAAGTTCTTCCTTGGCATTACCCAGTCTCCTTCACTAATCTTCAGAACTAGGAAGAAATCACCATTTCCATCTCCAAGGTAGATTAACAGTGCCCAAACACAATAAATCACAAAAGAAAGTTACCTTTTGCTTCTTTTTTTTCTTCCTATTCTTATGCTTCTATCCCATGACCAAGATGACTGCTAATGTTTTGTATTTGGGAAAGTGGAGACCTCCCTTTGCCTTCAGACTTAGATCTTCAAATAGATGAGGTCATGAGAAATGAAAATTGATACTCTGCAGCCCTGATTTCCACCTCAAAGTCAAAACCCATCATGAAAAACTTCTGCAATGGTGGAACTATAAAGTTCTCATGGAAGGGTGCCATTTCCCAATCCCTTTCTACAGCAATGAGTTTCTCTCATGTCATTTCGTTCCAAGACAAAAATGTGCTTATTTTTGTATCGATTACGTCATTAAAACTAGTGTAACTATAGGACCCATCAATCCAAAATCAAAATAACTATAAGAAAATTAGTTTAAAAAAAAAAAAAAACCTTCATCAGGTAATAATAATAGTTAGGGTAGCACCCCGAAGGACCAACGTTCACAGATTCATTTCGCCAGCAAGCAAGAACCTGGGATTCATTTCTTCTCTGGCGACGAGAAGGGAGAGGTATCGACGGTGAAGGGCAGGCAGTGAAGAGAAAAAGAGAGAGTCGATCGAGAGTTAACCTGGTGAGGCTACCGTAACTTAGCAAAGGCACACGAAAAAGGGCCATTTTGATGCAAAACATTTCTGTCACGTATTGGGCTGCTTAAAATTGTAATTGAATAATACTGAAAACCGATTTCGCAAATAGTTTTTTTTTTTACATCGTTATTTGGCAATTTTGCCAAAACTTTGAACTGTTTTGAGAAAAATCCCTATAAAATAATAGAATAGAATTGAGATGAATAAAACTTTCTCAAGATTTGAGTAAACTTACTAGGATTGAAAACATAATTCTCAGTGATCTTATGCAAAAAAAAGAGGGTTCATTGAAACTTGAAAGTGATTAAAAAAGTGACTAATATAATAAGAAAAAATAGATTATTATTAATTTTATTAAATAAAGTATCAATAATGTACGATTGAAAAAATATTAGTAAAAAGTTGACAACCTCTTCTTTGATTTTGTGCTTAACAAGTGGTAAAAGACGAGCAAGTCTTGATTCTAGACGCCGACAGAGAAATTTGGTGTTTTTGTAGAAAATATAACCCATACCGGAAGGGAGAGGCAAGTGACGTTGCCCACTGCGAAATTGAAATCAAGGAATTTGACATTTCTTTTATCAACACTATTTGGTTTCCCATAATATTTAAAAGGTATGGTCAAAAATATTATAGGGAATTAGACTAGAGTTATCTTATTCTTGTTATTTTTATTTTTTTTCAGATTTTTCTTTCTTTATTAAGGCTGCGTTTGGCAGCCACCTGTATTAGATATAAAGGTAATTTTCCATGTGGATTGATACAAAGGAATAAAGAATTGTTCAATATCAAAGATATCAAATCTCAATCTCTTTGTTGAAGTCAAAGTTTCATCTAGAAGTTCAAACGTGTCAAACCATAATCCATCGTGACAAATGTAATACATGACTTCTCTCTCTCTCTCTCTCTCTCTCTCTCTCTCTCTCTCTCTTGGTAGTAGTAACTCAAACGTGTAAATGATTTGAGGTTCCACATGTGTGGATTGTTTATTGTGTTACTGGCAGCCAATCCAGAATGCAGCGTAATTGACGTCAACGTTCCTTGTTGAAACTCAAAAACCCCTAAGCAATTTCAGTTTCCACATGTGTGGATTGTTTATTGGGTTACTGGCAGCCAATCCAGAATGCAGCGTAATTGACGTCAACGTTCCGTCTAGAAGTGGGGTTTCTTAAAAACTAGTCAATTTTGGCTTATTTTGTCAGATTATGGTTTTAAGCTCCTATAGAAATAGAACTGTTTAGGGTGTCAATCCAATCAAACCAGGTTGGACCACCTGATCCGGTCCGATTTTCAAATCTATGAATCTATGATTGTCTTCTAGAAGGGAAGGGTGAGGCGCTTCAAGAAGGCACTAAACAGGTCGGGTCACCGTTTTTTTCAAGTTGAACCCATGACCACCCACCCCATTACGTAGGAAGCTCATAATCAACTTTCCAGGAAGGCGTTGAGGTTTCCCTTAGCTGTCCGCTTTTCTCTCCAAGGAACACGAAGTGGAACTTGAACGGGTGGTGTAAACCAAATAAATTGGACTCCGTTAAGAATCAAGACTCCCATTTTAGGAATTTCCTCTTGTTCCATCTAGAAGTTCTTCCAATGAGGAGCACGTTAGACTCAAAATGCCTGTTAGGGTGACTCACCCAACGGTAAACAACACCAACCTAGTAATTGTTTATGGTTTGAATTTTGAAGTCTACACTTTGCCTACCTTACCAAGGATGTTTCAGTAAAATCCTAATTGGACATCTTGGATCAAATCTTGACCTGATTGGAGGATCGTGACCGTTCATTCTATACGATAGTAACTGCATGATGGTAGTAACACCACGCTGTCACGGGTACACGTGAGCATCCGGGTTGGTTATACCATCATAGGGTGGGCCCCATTTTGGAGATTCTTAAAGTCAAATTGCAGCTTGATTGGATGATCTCAACCCTCTGCTCTATGAATACTTAAACAGACATGCTAGATTACATCTTACTTCATCAGTTCAACAATTTTACTCTTTCCATATGGCGTGGCTTAAGGGCAGTTAGTTGAACTTTGTGGCACTAGACAAGTATAGGAATGGGGTAATTCACTGAATCTTGGAAGAAGATTAGGTGCAAACTAATTTCGTGAGAACTGTGCAAACCGCACCGTGGTGGTGCGGACACATCAGGACCGAAAACTGACAAGGGCCCCCAAAAAATGTAAATCACTTTTTGGTGCTGATGATACAGTGGTGGTTAGAGAAAGAAATTAATAACGTTTTGACTATGGAACCTTCAAGACGATGAAATTGGAAGGAAATCCGTGTGAAATGTGAATAGACTTGCAATGGTTAAAGAGAGAGACACCCGTTTATCTGAGGGCCAAAGATACATACAACAAACAAGATTTTGTGGGGACGGAAGACTGTTTGGAAACAATTTGATTTGAAAGTTCAAAAAGCCGCCAGCATTTACTCCTCCAACATTATATAAGTCCTCTCATCATCTTTGATTCCTCAAGATCCTATTTTTATAAATAGAAGAGAAGAGGTTACAAGGAAAACACTTGAGCATATACGTGAAGGAGAAAAAAAAAAGGAGAAACCCATTTCTAGCTTGGGTTGTTCCAGCTCTGGAGTTCGAGAATTCAGTTTTGTTTCTGTGGGTTTTCAAGAAAAGTTGAATTTGTCTTGGGTTTTAGAAGTTCTTGGTAGGTTTTGCAGTTTCAGGGGTTCAATGGAAACCGGTGATCTTCGTGCAGTGAGTAATTTAAGTAGAAACAGTTCAGTTTGGAGGAGCAGTGGAATTGAAGTTTTTTCGAGGTCTTCTTTTGAAGAAGATGATGAAGAAGCTCTGAAATGGGCTGCTCTCGAGAAGCTTCCCACTTACAATCGTTTAAAGAAAGGT
>JAOXJP010169219.1:0-12715 GCA_025762735.1 Platanus orientalis
TTCCGTACTTTGAATGAATTATAGAATGCCATAAATTACCCATTTCATTCGAAAATCGCCAAAGCCATTTTGCTAACAGAGTTGAATTCTTCGCCTGAAGGGACCCAATACCCAGACCTCCATAGGATTTTGGTCTGCACACATCTGCCCATTTCACAAGATGATATTTTTTTCCTATCCCTCCCGACCATAAGAAGTTCCTCTGACATTTCTCCACCTCTAGTTGAATCTTACTAGGCATCTTGAAAAGAGACATGTAGTATACAGACACATTAGAAAAATATGCTTTGATTAAAGTAAGGCGACCTCCCAGAGAGATATAAGGTTTTTTCCACCCAACCAGCTTCCTGTGAATTCTCTCCACTACTAGGTCCCAGAAAGAGATGGACTGTTGATTGCCTCCCAAAGGCATACCCAAGTACTTTAACGGCCAGTCTGCCACATTGCACCCAATATAGTTCGCATGGTTAGATAGCACCCCATCCTCGACCCCTACTCCCGCCATACAAGATTTTGATATATTGACTTTTAGCCCAGAAATGCACTCATAAATTTTCAAGATCATGTGCAAATTCTCAACCTGCTCTTTAGCTGCATCCACAAAACAAATGGTGTTATCTGCAAATTGAAGATGGGTCACCGAAGGGCCATCCCCATTAGCTTTGAACCCATTAATGAGACCTTTTCCTTCCGCAATCAACATTAGCTTGCTAAAAGCATCTGTCACAAGGGCGAAGAGAAAAGGGGAAAGATGATCACCTTGTCGTAGCCCACAAGAGGATCCATAAAAGCCTTTAGACACTCCATTAAGCATAATAGAATAGTGGGGATTTGAGATACATCCCATAATCCAATTTATCCACTTAGCACCAAAACCTTTCTTGATGAGCACCCACTTCAGAAATTCCCAATCAACCTTGTCATACGCTTTCTCCATATCAATTTTACACACTAGACCCGGTTTCTTACATTTCGTCCTCCCATCCACCATCTCATTCGCAATTAGGATTCCGTCCAAAAGTTGTCTCCCGCTAACAAATGCCCCTTGGGAAAGCAAGACCACTCTGTCCATAACAGAGCGTAACCTATTGGAGAGAACTTTAGAAATGATCTTATAAAGGCTTCTAATAAGGCTAATAGGTGGGAAATTCGAAAATTTGCTAGTCACCTCCTTCTTAAGAATAAGAATGATGAAAGTAGCATTCATACCCTTTCCTATGACACCACGTTCAAAGAACTCCACGAACATTTTCATAAGGTCGTCTTTGACTACCTCCCAGTGCACTTGATAGAACTTCAAAGAATACCCATCCGGGGCTGGGGATTTATCCTTGTCCATAGCAAAGACAACATCTTTGACCTCCTCCGAAAACTGAGCTTCCAACTTATTATTGCACTCTTCTGTTAGCCTATTAGTAAAAAGATTACCAATGAATGGTCTTTCCTGCATCTCCTTAGAGTACAAATTGGCAAAGAATTTAATAGCTTCTTCTTTGATAACCTCCAGATCAGACACATTCTCCTGGTAATCCAACTTTTCCTCTTTTTCCCATACGCCACCTTATGGAAAAACTTTGTATTGTTGTCACATTCCTTGAGCCATTTGCATTTAGCCTTTTGCTTCCACTGGATTTCCTCACTTCTAAGAATCATATCCATTTCGGCCATCAAGAATTTCTTCCTTAATACTAACTAATCCTCCACACAACCATTACTATCCATAGATTCATCAATGGACTGAATTTCTTCCCAAATTTTCTTCTTATTCTCCTTGATATTTCCAAACGTAGATTTGTTCCACTCTAGCAACTTCTTTTTCACAAATTGTAATTTCTTCATGAATTTAAAACCTTCATAGTCGGAATCCTCGCACTCTGCCCACCAACGACCTACACAATCTAAAAAAGTAGGATGAAGCGTCCACATGTTCTCAAATCTGAAGGGGGCTGCCCCTAAATCTTTTTTAGAATAAGATAGGAGAATAGACCAATGATTAGACGTAATTTTAGGAAGAGCTTCTTGATAAAAGTGAGGGTAGAGGTCTTCCCAACAGTTAGAGATTAAAAATCTTCCCACACACCGCCTTGTGGAAAAACTTTGTATTGTTATCACCTTCCATGAGCCATTTGCATTTAGCCTTTTACTTCCAATGGATTTCCTCACTTCTACCATCTTTCTTTCTCTCCTCTCTTCTTCTCCAATAACATCTTCTTCTTTCTTTCTTGTTTATATCTTTTTGTAGATTGTTGTTCTACATTAACCTATGTTATTAATTTTGAAAGAAAAAACATAAATTTGAGCATATTAAGTTCATACAACTCACACACACACACACACACACACACACACGCACATGTGTGTGTATATGGTTACCGCATATAACAAAAGTGAACATAATCAAAACAATAATACAATCACGTTTATTGCGTAAAACCATACAAGATGCTTTAAAAGAAATATAAATATGATAATATCATCCTAGTGTCTTTGAGGGGTCACTATCACCACCTCCACCATGGTCGTGGTGGTGGGTCAGGGGCATAGTCGAGATCATGGGGATAGTTGTTGTGGTACTTTTTATCATATGATTGATGAGGATAGAAGGGAAAGTCAAGTCTCTGGATGTGTGCAATTCTTCACGAGGCTCTTCTAATCCTTATGGTGGTAGAATTTGAGAATATTTGTTATGTCTAGTAGGATATGGGTTTGGTAGTTGATTTCTTGAAAATGGCTAACTGACCTCTTTAGGAAACCTTCCAAGGTGCTAATAAATAGGATCTGGGTACAATTGACTGTAACTTTCATGTGAAGAAGACTCTTGTGTACACACTCCCATGGATCGTATATGTGAGGCAACCTTAGTTGTAGATCCAAAAAATGCACTAGATTAAGATGAAGTATCTTCATAAGCCATCTGTCCTTACTCGTACTCTTACCTATGCCCATAGGCCTCATATTGCCCACCATAATATTAGGTACGTTTGGGCGGTTGAGACATGATGAAAAGGAAAAAAGGAGAAAAGAAGGAAGAAGGAATAACATAAATAGAGTTTATAAGAATATAGGATGAAAAGGACAAAAGAAGGAAAAATATTCAAAAAGGCATTTATGTAATTTTGGACAAAAATTTTGAAAATTATCAAAATGCCCTTATGATGCGTCAGACTTTATGAAACTTTTAGGGTAGTTTTTTACGTGTTCAAGGGTTTTACAGTTAAAATTTCATGAAATTCTGATAAGTTTTGACAGGTTAAATTGAAAAATTTCATAAACTTGAAGGTGTCTTAATGGAGGTTTCAAGAGGAGGAAGAAGAAGAATAAGAAAAATAAGAGAAGAGAATGGAAAGAAAGAGAGACGGGAATAAGAAACTAAAAGAAATAAAAAAAGATATACTTGGAAGGAGAGAGGGAGGGTGAGAGAAACTCATGTGTGCACCTATGATGCTACAACCCACAATGGAGAGAGAAGAGAGAAGCTTAGGAGATGGCATCAACCCTTGGAGAAGAGAATATGGCCACAGCCACTCTTTGGGAACGCCCAAATCTTCATAAATTTGTTTATTCTTCACTATCAAATTATTGGGGAGGGGGGTGCCTTTAAATAGACTTACAACCTTAAACAATTAGAAACTTTCTAAAAATCCTAAACTTGCTAGCAAAGTTTTCTAATACATAAAAATCCTAAACTTGCTAGCAAAGTTTTCTAATACATAAAACTTTCTAAAAGCTTACTTTAAAAAAAACTAAAACTACTAAACGGTGTGGGAACTAGGGGCCGTCAACTAGCACATAAGTGGGCCCCATACTTTGACTTATTGACCAAAAAACATTATTCCCGTTTTCATTGATACTCCCTTAGTAATTTGGCCATAACTTTCCCAAATCACATTGGATTTGCATAATTTTGGTATTGTTAGGAAAGTAACTGAATAACCTATCTAATGACACCAAAATCAAGCCAAAATGACAAGTTTTGACCTTGGAAAAAGTGGGCTAAACATAAAAAAAGGATTACTCTAAAAAAAATTCAATTTTTTTTCGGAACTATTGGCCTTATTACATGAACACATAAAATGAATGTTACCCTCTATAAGACCCTAAATAACCCCACATAACATGTACACTTGAATCTAGCGCTCTTATGTGGGGGTACATACATGAGCCTACTAATATTGTCCACATCAGTGGCACTAGCCGCACCATCATCATCACTATCAAAATGATATAAACTCTGTTGGGTATATTCACCCTTCTCCATTGCATGCTTATGAGCTGCCACCTCCTTACTAGTGTCAACATCCACTGCATCACCATCACCAACATTTGGATTTAAGTATAACGCAAGTATCCATATGCAAATGCTCCCTTAATTCAGTATGTATTTTGCCCATCTAGCAAAGGATCCTTAGCTTCACGGATCCATGTGTATAGCGTGTCATATTCGAATATATAGCTGAGGCTGATGGGGATGTAGTATTATCTGATTGTTTCTCAAATAGATTACGAACTTGTATCACATATTGTAATGCAAGTATACAAATTTATGCAAGTTCGACATCTTCAAAAGATTCTTGGGCCTTGAATGTTTGAGAGGGAACATGCTCTAATTTCTTTCATACCTTGAAGAGGAGCATGTTTGACTAAGGACTTTGACGACCATTGATCTGGACAACATAAAGAGGTTCTTGTATGTGCCACCACACAAGCGAGCAAGGTTCAAGTCTTGTGTCATGTGTTGGTTACTTAGTGTGTATTAGGGTTGGGATATAATTGTAATAAGGCCAATAGTGCCATGGGGTTATTTGGGATTTTTAGTTGTAAGGGTATGCTTGTAATAAGACTGAAAAGCCAAGGGTAGTTTTAGGATTTCAAGGGTGGTCAACAGCTAGCTTATTTGTCTCTATTTGAGCAACAAAGTCGAAGATGTGGGTCCTCTAGCCCGCTGATCGACAGCCCTAGGAAGTATTAGGTTTTAGGAAAGTCAAATTTTAGTAGTTTATGTTTTTAGCAACTCTTAGGTTCCAAGTTAGGAATTTCTATTTTTGGTTTATTTCTTCTTCTTCTTTTTGTGTGTGTGTATTTGTAAGCCTATTTAAAGGTACCCCAACGACTGGAATAGCTACATGACGAATTGAAGTGTGTTTTGTTGGGTTTAATCCCCTCTATTCCTTTTTCCCATGGCTTAGCTGTGTGGGATTACTAGGGTCTTCCCTAGTCTCTTCTTCTCCTCTCCTATATTTCTTCTTCTTCCATCTTTTTCTTCCACCTATTGTTCTTTTTCCTCTACTATATCTTCTTTTTTCTCCCTTTCTCTTTTCCTCTGCATCTCTCTTTCTTTATTTGTTGCTACAATGCCTTACATCAGGCTGCTGGATTTTGGGAACTTGGAGTGTTGATCAGTGACCTAACAACTGGGTTGTTGGACTATCTAAGAAGCCAAACCAACCCAATTAAACAAAGTTATTCTGTTATTGTTTATCCAGAATTTTCTTCTTCCTTCCGAGTCTTATTTGATTCAAAGATCTCCACTTAAAATTCAATGCTAAAATTCTGTATAGTATTAGCTATTTTGAGTTCTTGTTTTCTTTCTTAACAGATTTTCTGTGTTGCTATACCAGTAAAACCACCCCTTTATAAACCTTAGTTTTCCCTTTCTTTCATCTAATATTTTCTTTCCCTTCCTATCTCCTTTAACCTCTCTCAGCTTCCCCTTAATTCCCCCTTCTTTTTTTCTAAGTTTATGTTCAAACATGTCAAGGTCACAACTGATCCCGATCCGGATTGGAATCGGCCGATTCTTAAAACCATGACTTATACAACCCTTGTAAGACCATTTACTTGTCTTCCAGGCTTCTTGACATGAAGCTTTTTCCAGCTTGTCTTGGACTTACATAACTTATACAACCCTTGTAAGACCAATACAAAGACACCATATTACATGTACTTACACAAGTTTTGAAATGGAATTGACAATACATGATTTATTCCTAGCACATACTACATCAACCTTAGTTCAAAAAGACTCAGTAAGCACTATATTACATATTTTCTGTACAGTCTTCTTTATTTTGTCCCTTATTCCCAAATGTTTTCTAAATTGTTCATTAGGAAAACATACCTAGAGGGTTGGCTTATGTCTTAAAAGGCCCTCCAATGCCACGTGCTCTATGAAAAAACTGGTGATCTTTGGGTGTAACAAATTGCATCTGTTTGTATACTCCATGTGATTAACAGTATTCACACTGTTTCAAATGAGATCATTTATTTGCTTTGTCAATGGTCTCCTTCATTCCCTTCACTTTTCTAATATCCTCTTACATGAGGTCAATATAGTGTGCAACACAAGGAGTCCAATATAGGTGCGCCTTCTTCAATATAAACAACTCCTTTGTAGCTTTAAATGATGCCTCATTGTTTGTCACAATTAGGACAACGATCTCTTTACCCACTTTATCCACTACCTTATCCATCAACCTAAATATTTATTCTTTTGTCTTCGAATGGCCTGTGATGTCCACTGATTTGTCAAAGATCATATGGCAATCGTTGAACACCATGAAATCGATCAACGGCCTCCTTGTCTTTGTAATCCATCTGTCACACATGATTGTGTATCAATATTTGTTCCTATTCTTTTTTTAAGCCTTGAATGTACTCTTTTAACTCATCAACTTCTCTAGGTAGATATATGTTTGCCAACTGATTAGGTGTGGGGCCTCGTATTTGTGGCCTAGTTTCTGTTATGGCATCACACATCGTCTGAAATAATGGGACTGTTGTGGCATTGAATGCCATACCAAAGTGCAACATCCACTTACATACTCCTGTCCCTACCTCCTCTTCCCCTTTCTTCTCGAACATGTCTTGATTTTTTATTTTATTTGAACCTTCATTTCTAAAAGCACCAATGCCTGGCAATTGCCACCTAGATGTGATTCTCTCCCGAGCCATATGTGCTCTCTGTATCTCCAAATCTATGGTCTCTTTCATAGTCCCACTTCGCCCAAAAGTATGGTGTGAGCCACCTCTTGGGTGATTCTCAGAACCACTCCCTCCGATGCTAGTGGGATGGCCAAAAATAGAAAATCTTTTCAATTCCCCCTCAGTACGAGCAACTTTTTTACTTTCTTTCAATCCTGCAATGAATTGCTCCATCTCCTGCCTAACCATATTTTGCCCAACTTTGCCTGTGGTACCTCATCATCATCTTCTCAGTAGTGTCATCCCTATGCACCCTAAGATGCTCCTACTGACATTTTATTTTTCTTCCGAGCTTCATTTTTCTTTGGCAACCTCCCTTGAATGCTTCTGTATATCCAACATCAACTCCTTAGGTACCTATGGGCACCCACTCACATCAACCTTCAAAAGTGCAAGGTGTTGTTTGAATTTATTTACATCATTCACATGATTTTCCACACAAATTACATTTCTCTTGCTTCTTGCACTCACTAAGTGCTACAGAATACTTCCAATATCTGCCTGCTTCTTCTTGCCTGGACGTGAAGATCTTGATCTTAAACCAGCCATTTCTGAACTTGTGAACATGATCAAAGAACTAAGATGATCAACTAATAATATGCAACATGCATACAGATAAGAGAAACTAAACATATCCATTTGCCTAATATATAAAGAAAAAAATTGCATATGTAAGTACATATTACATAATAAATCATACATTATACATCAAACCTTGAAACAATAATACATCATACATAATATGTATGTATATATGTATACATTACACACACACCCCTTTTTCCTTTTTTTTTTTTTAATAATTTCGAAAATTTATTATTATTATTATTTAAATATATAATCAAATAATCTACTAGTACTATACTACAAGATTGCATATGGGCAAGAAAAAAAAAAACTATTATCACTGATATGAAATCATATTTTATTAGTTAAAATAATTAGTTTCTTAATATTTGGAATATTTGAAAAATTATTTCTTAATTTTCAGAATCTTTAAAAAAATATATTTTTGGTTCGAATTCAACCATAGATTAGTGGTTTGGATCTCATATAGATTTATTTTTTAATTTTCGGAAAAATACACATTTTCTTCAAAGATTGCTTTTAATCAATCCTACACCATTCAAATCATGTTTTTGATGCAATCAATAGATCTAGCATCTAAAGGTGCTGATCTACTATTTTTCTTGCAATATATATATATATATATATATATCAACAGAAATGGATGTAAAATGAAAAAAATCATACATTTTTTTGTGCTTTGATGAAGAACCCTTAAAACTCCGATTTCAATTGGTCGAAATCATCAAATCTACTTGTTTTTTATGAAAGAAACTTGTAGAAATCGGTAGACCTATGAGTTAGAGTACTGAATCACAAAAAAAGAAGAAGAAAGAGAAAAAAATCGATCGTGGGAGCTTTGAGCAACAGTCGAAATGAGGTGGCTGATCGTTTGGCTCGATTTTATATTGTGATTGCTCGATCCTGAGTTGACTTGGGTGATCCTGATCTGGATTGGCCGAGTCGCATTAAAGATTGGGCAATCCACTTGAGTCAACCAAGGATCGGCTGATTTTTGTGAAGGATTGGCTGATCTTTGTGAATGAACATTCGATCCATGGTGACTCCTGATCTATAGGCTGGACTTGGATCAGATGATCCCCATTGGGATCTGCCAAGTTTTAAAACCATGTTATGTGATGACCTTACTGTAAGTGCTTTACATATTCATAGGCTGGTCAACATTGTGTGAATGGTAATAGTTGTTTGCCTGTACCAACAAAACCAATTATTGAGCTATATGATCCTAGTACTAGTGGAATACATGCATTTAAAACAATTCCGAAAGTATATTGTAAAGATAGAGAGATAACAATTCATATTCTAATTAATTCACACAATATTATTTTTTATTTTATTCATATTTTGTTTTATGGTAAGCATTTAACTAATTAATTTACACAATAATAATTTTTTAGTTTTATCCATTTACTTTTCATGGTAAGTATTTAAAATTTACTAAAAGGGTAACAGTCCTAAAGACACATGTATAAAGAAAATTTGTATCTTAGGGTTGGTATGTTTAAGTATTGGAAGGTACATTGTATTCAACACTAATATTCATTCCTGAGTGATATAGAGATTTTTTTTTGGGGTAAATGAGTAATATAGAGATTGAAGTAAGACATTTATTTTTTGATAAAAAACATTGAAGTAAGACTTTTTTTTTTCCATTTTCATTATATTTGTTTTTTTTTTCTTTTTTTGAAAAAATAAAAAACTTGAATCCCTTTAGAGCTGCCTATTACTACTCACTGCTAGCCAGCTATGAGTTTGCAAGTTTAATTCTGTTCACACTGCTTGTTTAGAAAATATCAATAAACCACTCTTGGCTTTTCTTGGGCTTTGTTATATTTGTTTGTGCTTACATGTTCGTGTTGGTAATTTAGTGGATTGCAACTTTTGTGCATGCATACATTTATTTCATTTCCTTCTTGTTTCAGGAGCCTAGCAGTGTAGAGAAAATTATGGAAATTGATGAACATATAGGGTGTGCTATGAGTGGGTTGATTGCTGATGCTCGTACGCTGGTTGAACATGCACGAGTTGAAACTCAGGTTCTGCCATTGTTCCTTTTGTTCTCACTGGTATTGTGACATTGATCAATACTAATTTTATAAATATGTTTACCAGAATCACAGGTTCTCATATGGTGAACCAATGACCGTTGAGTCTACAACACAAGCTCTATGTGATCTTGCACTACGATTTGGTGAGGGTGATGAAGAGTCCATGGTAATAAGTGCTTCTCTTTTTGATACTGGAAATTGTTTTAAATATACTGGCTTAATGAACTATGTTCAGATAATTCAAATTTCCCATGGTTGCACATGAGGGGGTGTGTTTTAAGGGATATGTTAATCAATAATCTGTTATGACATTCATATGTACTTCTCTTCTTTTAGGGGCCCCTATCCTTAACTGTGATTACTAATGAATAAAAGGAGTAGGGTATGGCTACTTCATGTTCTTCTATTCCTTTTCTACTTTCTTCTGTCATAGTTATGCTCATGCAAAAAGCACTGAAGAACTCTAAAAGCTCTTCAAACAAAACTTCTCAGGACTTTAGACCAGTAAATGCTACTAAGGGGTCATGGGAATGTCAATCAAAATTGTATTTTAGATAAATAATAGAGGGGTGCAGCCTGGTGATATAATCTTTGAAATTATTTTTTCTAACAAGTTATATTAAATGATATGATAACTTATACACTAATATTAACAAGCCTCCACGACGTATGTCCACCTAGAAGTGCATGATGTGACATTGGAGTTGTCTTTCTAACATTGAAAGAGTCGAAAGATTCAACTGAAATATTGATGCGGACATAATTAAGAGGTTGATGTATGTACCACCCCACAAGAGAATTAAGTTCAAGATGGTGCCAAAAGATGGGTTACTTTAGGGGTCTTTTAAGGGTTGGGACAAAATTGTAATAACACCAATAGTGCCAAGGGGAGATTAGGTTTTTTCTATTGCAAGGGTGTTTTTGTAATAAGGCTGAAAAGCCAAGGGTTTATTGGGTATCTTAGTAGGGGTTGACAGCTACATGTTTTTGTCCTTTTGTGGACCACAAAGTCAACAAAGGGGCCCGCAACCTAGCTGGTCGACAGCCCCTTTAGTTCCCAATTTTTAGAAGTCCTCGAGTTTTAGGAAATTCTTGAGTTTCAA
Source organism: Platanus orientalis (assembly GCA_025762735.1). Taxonomy (NCBI): domain Eukaryota; kingdom Viridiplantae; phylum Streptophyta; class Magnoliopsida; order Proteales; family Platanaceae; genus Platanus; species Platanus orientalis. The sequence continues at coordinate 10,721 of JAOXJP010169219.1, forward strand.
GTAAGAGTATTTAGAAGTTTTTAGCAAGTTTCTATTGTTTTGAGTCTTGTAAGCGTATAAAGAGGCACCCCATGATTTCAATGGACAATGAAAATGAATGAAGTTTTAAATGGGGTTTTTACCTGTTGAGCGTGTGTCCCTCTATCCCTTCCTCTCTTCTTTGGGTGTAGCCTGGGCTCTCCTAATCTATTCCCTTATTCTTCTTTTCTCTTTGGTGCAGCCGTGAACTCCCTTAGGGTTTAGCCTAGCTCCTCTTCTTCTACTATCTTCTATTCTCTCCTCTCTTATCATCCATTCTTCTATCTTCTTCATCCTTTCTTCCTCGTTATTCTCCTTTTTGCCATATCTCTAACACTTGAAGAAACAACGTGCTGAAACTCAAAATCTGAAGAACAACCAAGTCCACAGGAGTTTCAAGAGCAGACTAAAGTCCAAATCGCAGGCATCAAAGTAGGTTTTCTTCCTTTATTTTCCATAGGTTTATCCTTCATCTTTTAATACTTTTGATGCTGGAAAATCCTTTGAAATTCTTTCCTCTGATATCTGTTTATATCCACTAGCTTTAAAACTCATATATACACTTATCAGAATTTCTACGTTCATAAAACCACTCAGATTCCCCCCCCCCCCAAATACAACCCTTTTCTTTTCTTTTCTTTTAGGGTTTTGCTCCCCTGCAAGTCCCCTTTCTAACCCTTTAAGAACTTCTTAATTCCCTGCTATTCTGATCAAGTTCTTGATCAAAGATTCATCACTGTTTTATATTATTTTCTTTACATAAGACTGCTGACTGGTAAAACATCAATTTTATATACCTATACTTGTCGGAATAACTTCAAATTTTGTATGGTGATCCCTTATATAACCATCTAAACACCTGTAAATTTTGAGAAATTTCTGATGCGTCAGTAGAGGTATTTTTTCGTAGTATTTCCCAGAAATTCCAGAATCCCTAAAACAGCTCATTCTCTTTTTGTTTCCCCCTCTTTCTACTGTAATTCCCTTCTAAGCATTCTATTATTCTTTGTTTGTTAATTTCTCTTTAAAGTTTGGGATCGATTGGGTGTGTTTAAAATCTATTATTGGTTCTATTTAAATCTGTCCTAGCTTCTGCATCTATAATTTTGGCCCACATCAGCAAGAAATACAAGTCTAAGTTACCCCACATCAGTTTGGCATCCAAGCTTGTGATATCCTGCGTCAAATGTCTTCTGTCCATGTCAAAGAGATCTTTTTTTTTACTTTGTTAGCTTTTTATACCATGATGCAACTTTTATATTTTTGCAGTGCTTCTTTGTCTATTGCTTGGGACTCTGTGATGAATGATAATTTTGTTTTTGTACAGTCTCGACCATTTGGGGTCTCTCTTTTAATTGCTGGTCATGATGAGAACGGGCCTAGCTTGTAAGTACTTGTTCCTTTTTTATTATTCAAAATAAATAAATATTTGTTTACAATGGAAACAAAGAAGTATTCTTCTTTAATTGGGGAAAACATGAATTGGATTTGTAATCAGATATGTTTGGTGCCTTTGACAATGATTTGAATCAGGCTTGAAATTGATATGACATAATTTTTGTTTGATACACATTGAGGATGGGCCTGCTAAATTTTATGTTGATTATTTTTTCATTCTTTTTTGGTTGCGACCATATGCTTCACCATGCTTCTTAAATGTGAGATTCTGACAAATTTCTGTGCTTTCCTTTTGTTGTGTCTGATTATGGCCCTAAATATTAGCTAAATGAGGTATTTTTGTTGTTGATGGATGCAGAATAATTTATTCATGAAAGAGTTAGTAAAATTTTATTAAAATCAAAATATGAATATTTTTTATGGACATTCGTTTGCAAGTTCTTTTTTTTTTTTTTGATTGGAAAAAAATTTATTAACTAAACAAGAAACAAAAGAAATACACAAGGATAAGGAATCCCCCGGAAAACAAAAAGAGCAGAAAAAAACCAAGCCAACTCACTCTACACCCCCAACCATCCC
>JAOXJP010169230.1:0-12715 GCA_025762735.1 Platanus orientalis
TCCTCATGACAAATAATCCATCAAAATCGATATTTTGAACCTTGGATAGGTTTAGGGTTCAAACCTACATCTTAAATTTATTTTTTTTTAAATTCATGGGCCGGCCCGAAGCCCGGCCCGAGACCTGGTCAATTAATGAGGGCCAGGCCCAAACCCCGGCCCGAGCTCGGTCTATAATTTGAGGGTCATGCCTGGGCCTACTATGGCCCGGCCCGTGCCCACCCCTAATTTCATCCCTTGATTACTATATTTATGAGATTTTTGTGAGTGCTCATACATGATGTGCTACTCCCTTTGTTATCATACCATTCTTTCATGGTTATTTTTCTATTTGTTGATGATTTAGTATTTTCATCATTTGATTATTAAACCTATGAAGTTTAGCAAGTTCTCATCACTTAATTTGAAGATTTATGAGATTTTTGTGAGTGTTCATACGTGATGTGTTACTCCTTTGTTCTCATACTGTTTTCTTTATGGTTACTATTCACTTTAATTAGTATTTTGGTTTCTCTATCACTTCATTGTTACATCTATGGAGATTGACAAGTTCCTATCACTTAATTGATAGTTTATGAGATTTTGTGAGTTTCCATACACGATGAACTACTCCTTTGGATTTTTATTCATTTATTGATTTATAATCTTTAGTTTGGATGAGATATCAGTTCCTCTTCATTCTTATTGTTTTATCCTTGAATATGAGTAAGTTTACTCCATTCCAAACACCAAATCCATGGAGGATTAGTGATTTCTTAATTTGATTCTACCACTCTCTTATGTTTCTACACTTTCCTCCATTTTGATGGTTATTTTGGGTGATATTACAATTTTCATCACTTTTTGCTAGATTTATGTATGTTTAATGATTCTAATAACTCCATATATTAACTTCTTCCATTTTTCATGGCTAGAATCCTTTATTTGTTGGAAATTCTAAATTCTACATGGGTATCACTACATCTATTCATGTTTTTGCATGTTTTAAGTAAGATTTACTCATTTTCTTGTTCTACCACTATAGATTTGTTGGAATCTTAAGCTTCTCTTTATAATTGATTGTAATGAGGTTGGATCTTTGTAAAATTCTAGAAGTGGAAAATAATTATTACTCCTTATGCTTGAAGTTTTCATTGATTTCCCTATACTTGAGATTTATATTTGTATTGTTAATACTAGTTGGTGGTTTCTTTTTAAATTGATTAACTTCAAGTTGATGTTTAATCCACTTCATATGTTAGTCAGCCACAAATGCTATCATTATGTCTCTCACTTGATTGTATCCACTTACATTTTATCTGATAAGCTCCATACTATTATTATGGCATTCACATGACTTATTTAGGACTTTTATGCTATTGTTGGTTTTGAGAAGTTAGAAAAATAATTTCTGAGTATTTGGTTTTAGCATGAGTATGTACTATTTATTTTTCATTAGTTTTGAGCATGGCATTTGTCTGGTCCTACTTATGAGATTTTACTATATGGATATCTTTTGCACTGTAGCCTTATGTAGTTACATACTACTCAAGATATGCATGAATTTAAAAGTGCCATTTTATATCCGATAATTTATTTTGGGACCTAATCACCAGGTGACATTAATAGGTGAAAAAGGCATTAGTTGTCCACTAACCCTTGATACCTTGGGGGATTTTTGCAAGATAACTCTTGACGTCTTAGGGGATTTTGACGGACTAACCCTTGATGCCCTAGGATATTTTTGCGGGCTAAACCTTAATGCCCTATTTTTACGGACTAACCCTTGACGCCCTGGGGGAGTTTTGTGGGCTATATCAGTCTTATGACCTCGTTTTTATACTCAATTGTTGGGTGGCATTAACAAGTGAAGACGACACTAGTTGCCCACCATTTATGTTCGAGATTTCAGTTTTGTCAAGGACCCTAGATGGGTCATATGAAATTTCAATTTTGTGAGGACCCTACATGAATTATATGATTTTAGTTTTGTTAGAGGCCCCATGCGGGCTAATCCGTTGGGTTTGATTCAAGGTGTTTTGACGAGGTCAGGGACCCTACATGGGTTGAGTTGTTTTGATCTGAGGTGTGTTTTGCTTAAACCTTTAATGGGTTATGCGAGTTTGAGAGCTACATTAGGCTTTCATGAGTATGCATCAGTTTTGATATCTATTAACTAAGACAACTCATTTGGAATGTGTTAAGGCCTATTTATGTATGAATATTTTGTAACGAACATTACATTGAATGTGCACTTTCCTTAGGAGCTACACAGTATCTGTTTTTGTATAAGCTTATGTTGATTTAGCTTTTGCACTTCAAACACCTTTACTAAATTCTTATCATTGTTATAGTTAGATCAACTATTATATATGTTGCAGTGTTCCGATTTGGTATCAATCCCACTCGTGCATATCCGATTTATTCCGTGGGACATTATGTATGTTCTCTGGTTTTATAAATTATTTATGTTTTTACCACCATTTTAAATGTCACTCTTAGTATGCTTCCTTGCAAGTTTGGTATTACTTGACTCTTTGGGACGAGAGGAGTGTCTTTTCATTATGTTTAGTATTATTTTCTAGCACTTTCATGTACGAGATAATATTATGTTCAAACAGGAATTAGTTTAATTAACATGTTTTTATGTGAGAAGACAAACGTTATGTGGTCAGTTGGTTAGCCCTTTTTATGACATGATTTGGATACTCATGGTTATGTTTAGTGGTACATAGGTTGAGATTAGTATTATATTTGTTATGGAGGGTTAAAGTTTATTAGCACTTTCTGCTGCGTAGATTAGAATGCATAATGATATTTGTAATCCATTGCACTTGATGATGATGGATGTTTCACTATGTTATGTTTCCGTCACGAACGTTTTGGTAATTGATGGTATTTAATTAGATAAAAGAAAGAAAAAAATATACACTGCAATATATGTAAGTTAAGTAGGAGTCTCCTTCCGCAAGGAAATAGCAATGTCACACTCCGAGATCCATGACACCATGCACGTGCATTTTCAATATTACACTTTGATTTCTACGTGCAGGTTTCGGGGTGTGACAAAATCTATAGACAACGAAAACTGGCGTGAAAATAAGAGGTAAAAGCCAATGGAATTGGGGTCAACACCAATTGTTCTTTCAATTCCTCTTCCGACAACGATGACTGGTTGTGGATCCTTGCCTCCCCCCCCACGAGGGAGGATTGTGTCCACTCCCTTAAAAGCTGTTGACCTCCACTCCCTTTAGGGAGCAGACACATTAGTGCCAAAAAGTGATTTACATTGGGGAGCATATCACTTTTCAGCATTGATGTGCCCACCCCTTGACTAGAAGTTGTTGTTAGCGTTAGTTAAGGGGAGCAAAGACAATCCTCTCCCCCCCCCACACACACATTGAAACACCAGCTTGGGCTTATTCCTGTCCTTGTACCGTTTGATTAATATTAAGGTGTTGATCATGCTGATCGGACCATTTGATGAATATAGTGGTCTTAGTCTAACTATTGGCCAAATAGCTCATCGTTTGAACAGTCTTGATATTAGGACTTGGATTAGAACATACTCGTGATAGGACATTACTATAGTTTTCTATAAAAATTTATGAACACAAGGGTACTATTGTCTCTAGATGAATTAATGGTGCTTTCGTCATCGAAATACACTCCCATGTGCTATAAGGATAATTTTGGGTTCATCCAATAATTTTTTGTTACGTGATTTATTTGGTTAAAGGTCAATGATAGGCAACTGATGGCTGGGTGTTTTTTGACATCTACAATGTTGGTCAAGGTGGTTAGTGTAATTAACCTATATGGGAATTAGATGAAATTTCAAATCCTTGCCCATTTTACTTCATATGATGTCCCCTAGCATCCTGGACACCAAATCTTGGACAGGACATTTGCTCCCTAAAAAAGAGACAAGCATTAAGAAAATGTGTAAAATGATGATAAGGCAAACATTGATGCAATAGAGGATCCTCTGTAATTTCATTTCATGTTGTTCTCATGATGCTCTTACCATAGAATGAAGTGTGGGGGACATCACTTACCTCAAAGGAAGGTATAAATAAAATGATTTTATTTCCCCTAAACACTTTTTTTTTCTTCACCACACTTAGATGAGATCACAAGGGCAACACTATAACACCCAACATTCTCACAGCCCTTATTCATTTGTCGATCCAACTATTATCTATTTCAACATTTATTTTGGATGGTCGTAAGCAGTATTTACTTCACTCGAGATTGGGTCTTCTCTACCAAGTGTTTTGCCCGTGGTTTCCAGGGTATTCACGTATGGCATATGCCTGCTCTGACTGAGATTTTCGGGGATGACTATCTGAGACAAGACCGTATCACATGTGACGAGAATAAATGAGCCAAATATTTATGGCATGAGAGAGGGAGGGTGGGGCCCATGCAAATTTTGGTGGGGCCCACCATCCCTGGCCCCCCAAAAAATGCATGGGGCTCACCCCCCTCCCTCACTCCTTAAAATTTGGCTCATTTACTTCGTCATAGGTGATACAAACCCATCTAAGACTTACATTAAACGCTCTAGATGCATGCCACATAGATTGTAATGGGTGAGGAAACAATGATGTTTGGGGTTGACTCACATTATCCAGTCCCACCCATCCACATGATACCCTTATAAAGTTGTAATCATATTATTATATGATTGATTAGAGAACAGGATATGTTTCCTCCATTGTTTTCATTGAATTACCTATCTTGATATTTTTATTATCAAATAATGCACTTTGTTTTTTTCAAAAATAAATGAACATTTCATGAGGGTATTTTTGCCAACCAAAATTATGTCACCCTCTCTATATATGGATTAAAAAATAGTACAAACTAGCAAACGAACCCTTGTGAATTTGCATGAATAGTGTAGGGTTGTATTTGTTTAAATTATTCATAATGTGTTAAAAAGAATAATGTTCTATGATTTATTTTTTCTTGACAGATATTTTGTTTTAAAGATTGATGTGTATGAAATATGTTAATGAAAATATTTTCATATGTGCATTGTTAGCCTAAATTTTATGTTATTTTATAAGTAATTATAATTTATTCATGTTTTGTAAGTAATGCGGGCTTAACATGTTAATGAGCTTTATCCAAGGCTTAATGATTAACTCCAAATCAAGCAATGTGGGCTTAAGATGTTAATGAAATTTATCTAATGCTTAATGATGGACTCAAAATCAAGTGAGATGAATCCAATTCAAAAATTAAAAGACAATCTTCAAGATTTGAATGAGCCTAATCAGTTAAGGAGAGCAGCCAATCATATTTTCTACATTAGGGAATAAGATTGATTTGATTGAAATTAAAAATTGATGATTAAGCCACCTCTCACATCTTGTAAATTATGAATGGATGATCAAACCACCTCTCACATCTTGCAAATTAGGAATGGATGATCAAGCCACCTCTCACATCTTACAAATTAGGAATGGATGATCAATCCACGTCTCACATCTTGCAAATTAAAAATGAATGATCAAGCCACCTCTCACATCTTACAAATTAGGAATGGATGGTCAAACCACCTCTCACATCTTGCAAATTAGGAAATTGATAATCAAACCACCTCTCACATCTTGTAAATTAGGAATAGATGACCAAACCACCTCTCACATCTTTTATATTAAGAATGGATGATCAAGTCATCATTCATATATTGCATATTATGAATGGATGATACCAATCCTTGCAAAGTTGTATTGCTTTATTTAGGTACCCTAAGATTTGTGATCTTTACTAGTTTTGTATATAAGTACATGTACACAACATTGAAGAGGAAGAAGTGAAATAAAGAGAAATTATTCCCCAATTCCTTTTTCTTCATGTTTTGTAATCTTTTGATATACAAAGCCTTCATGAATGGCTAATTCTATTGTCTAAGGCCTAGATGAAGTTCTAGAGTTATAAGCAAACCTTTGATCTTTAATATTTTCCATCATTATAGAGTTATAATGCAGATAATACTCTTTTCCTTTAAATTCTCTAGGTATATATGTTGAGTATGGTTTTAGTCATGTTTTCTCCATGATTCAACTTAAGTTATGGATTACTTAGTTTTATCTTATATTGTCAATTGTAGGGTTGTTTATTCTTTGTTATTTTTTGCAGGTTTACATTAAAATATTTGATCCTTTATTTTCAAAGCCGAGAAGAGCATGACTTTAGTTTTCTAAAAGGTCTAATTGAAGATTTTCCATAATGTTGATTGGTTTCGAAGCATTATGAAGTATGTGGAAAAATTATAAAATAGATCAAGGTTTGTGAGTTCCATAAAGTGGATTCTAGGACTTAGAGTTTTCTTCCTCAAATTTTTTTTATAATTATTTTTCCCCTTTCTCATTACTGTTTGCATGATTAATTAAATCAGTTTTAATTTAAGATAATCCTAAATCTTTTTGGCTAGACTAGGGTTTAGTAAAACCAATTGGAATAAGTTTGCTCATTTAAGATTATTTATTCAAGTCTCTGTGGATTCGACCTCCACTTACCAAAACTATACTAGTGAATAGATTTGTGTACTTGCGAGTATAATAAAATCAACAACAAAGATGCAAACAATATATTTTTTGGGGATAAATTATCTACATATATTGGATATAATTCATAACACAATCTAATTTATAAAATGGTTGAGTTTGAGGTTGAGCACCTCCAACCCAAATCAGTGGTAAATGTAAATGATTTCAACCATTTCCAGAAGAAAAAAAATGTTTTGTGATGACTAAGTGTTTGTAGTGTTTATGGCGAATTATAAGCTGACACGTGATTTTTTTGGGGTTCAAAAAAGTGTTTAGGTCTTAAAAAAAATATACCAAATTAAAAAACACGTTGTGTGTCAATCAATGGCACACCTACATTGGCATGTGTCAAGACAATAATTCTTCTCCTTTCCAAAATATTATGATTTCAACCGTTGGTTTGTTTATGCTCGGCAAAAAATACAAGAAACCTTTAGCATTTTATTCATATTAATGATTTTTTTTCCTTTCAAAACCCTACATTTTGGAAGTGTTGGGAGTAAATGATTAAAAATGTCTTATTAAAGAAAATAAAAAGAAAAATGACAAGGCAATGGTGAGAAAAAGGAGTTTGGAAGGAAAATGAAGAAATAGGGTGACGGTCTAAACGATGCAAAAAGAGGAAGATGAAACATGTAAAAAGATGTATTCTTAAAAAATAAAATAAAAAATGTTTAAGAGTGAATTTAGCATTTAATTAATGAAATAAACTCTAATGTGCAAAAACAATTGGGCTACGTTTGGAATCGTGGATTTGGAATTAGCATGCTGAATTGAATTCTGTAGAATTAAAAGCCACGCATTTCAATTATACAGAATCACAATTTCAATGTTTGGGTGCTAATATGAAATAGATGGAATTGAGAATAAAATTGGAATCAACTCGTTCAATAAATGAGAGGGCAAACAGCAACGATTGCTCCCACTGAGCAAATACAAAGATGCGTTGTGACTAATCTTGACACAACATGAAAGGCAGATAGTGGGAAGTTATAGGGTTTTTTATACCATCATGTTGACCAGTGAAATTTCTTTTGTATTTTTTAGATTTCATGATTTCTATCCAAAATCTTATCAAAGGGGAAAAAAATCATCAATCATTATTGTAGATCGGTAAAATTGCTTTGTATTTCTTAGAGTTCATGATTTCTATCCAAAGTTTTATTAAGAAAAAATAAAAAAAATAAAAAAAAAATCTGTCCGGAAAAGGAAGTTGTCACAATAAAGAAGAAGAAGCAATCATTTAAGAGAGATGGTGGGGAGAGAGAGAGAGACCTCGCTCCTGTTGAAGCAATATTGAGGGCCCAATCCTATTATTTGTTGTTGGTACCAATTTTAACTTTTGATGATTTTCTTCAATGAACTCCAATAAATGACGGTGCTCTGGATTTTGCATGATGTACGTTCATGGGAAGGATTAACTAGAAACTAGAAAAATTGAAACATGTAGAAAAAAAATGGCAATATAAGGTGTAGAGAGATGTTGATGGAGTGATACAGAGGATTTTGGGTTTTGATTAAGAACAAGATGCGCAAGTGCTGAATTAGAGACATCATGGGACTCAGCGGTAGGGATCCAACTTCAATGATAGATGTTAAAGGTGGGATTGGACAAAACCGGTTCTTAGTGGGACGGAATGGGATTCTAGCAAAGATATTGTGAATGCTGGAGGTCAAGTAAATGGTGGAGGATGTACATGGAGACAATGACTCAAGATGATGATGAAGGAACATGGCGACAGATATTCGAGGTGGTGGCAATTCTTGTAAATGTTAGAAAATTGTTGGGGACGAGTCTTTGTTCGTCGCAAGGAATTGGAAATAACACATTTAATTAATTGAAATCCATAGAATTAGGTGTTCAATTCCACATTTCAATTTTGTGTGGATTTCACCCAAATCCATTCCCACCTATTTAAAAACCATCTAAATGACATAAATAGAATTGAGTCTCTCAATTCTATTTCCACACCTTCAATTCAACAAATCCAAACGTACCTTTGGGTTTTGAAAAAGTTTGTTTTTCTTTAAATGTTTAGGGAGATATGTTTTAAATATAATAAAAAATTTTGTATTAAAAATGAACTCGAAGACGATTGAATATTTGGAGAGATTTAAATAAAAAAAAATTTAAGGAGAGGATTTAATACAATTGAATATTTGGTGTTAAAGATAAACTTACAAATGGACAAAGATATTAAGAAGAGAGAAGGCATTTTAAATAAACAAAAAAGATATTAGGCGGAAATAAATAGAGAGGATAGGAGATTATTTAGATGTGGTAATAAAGATAAACTTAAAAATAATTGAGTTTTTGCAATTTTTCTTTTCTTTTAAATGCTTAAGAAGGGATTTTAACACATTTAAATAAGAGAGAGATGTTATTGAGGATAAAATCTTTGAAAGATATTGAATTAGTGCTTTTTGGTCAGATTTGAGAAAAGTTTGAGAGATATTCCTTCCCAATTAATTGTTGTTGGTTGTTATTAAGAAACTTACTAAATAAACAATTTATGGTGAGAGAATAAGTAAAGTTGTATGTTAAGAGTTTCTTTGATTTTTTAATAAATAATGTAGAGGTGCCATGTGGCACTCCGTATGCTTGCCACCTAGGGCATGAGTTTACTATTTTAGTATATTTATGATATATGATACATACAAATCAAATGCATAAAGATGGAGATGAAGGGCAAATAATATTTTATTTTCATTTGTATTCTTTTTTTTTAAATGAGCAAATTCTCTGTGACCAAAATTGTTCGTCACCACGTGTGATGTGCACCACAGATCGACATGTGATGTGTTTTATAGATCAACATGTGATGTGTATTACAGACCAACATGCGATGTGTTTGAATTTGATGTCTCTTTTGGACATTTATTTTTGAAATGAATACCTTTTTTTGACACCTCTTACCCAATGTGCCATGTGTCTAACCCATCATATGGTCACATAATTAGTCACACCAATTTTGGTCATAAAACATTTGCTTATAATATATATATATATATACAAACCATGAGGTAAACCAAAGAGAGGCTGTCTATGTATGTGTGTTATATCGCCAAAATCTCTACTGTCTAGTCAGACAATTTAGATAATGACTTGGGGCACAACATGGGTTTTTTCGGCTTAGAAACATGGGCAATTTGATGTGCCATGATTTGAAGCTATATTATGTGGGACAAATGACAAAATATCATTTGTTGCTAAATCTTAATGGAGATAAAGTTACAAAACATGGCCCACATGGCAAATGAAGAATGCCAAAGGAATAAGAATTGTAGAGGTTGGGATAGGTGACGACAGGAACATTTAGATAAAATTTCTACAACTAAATGGAGGTTACAATGGGACATGTGTCAACCAAACATGAAATACAGATTTAAAAGATAATTAATGACCACTGCTAACCTCTTTAGATAAATATTGATAGAAACATAAAGAAAATACCTCTCTAACATCGAACAAAGCACACCATAGTTGCCTTAATCCTTCTCCCCATAGTAGATTTTATCATAGTTTAGCTTATATTTCTCATATAAAAAACCTTGCTAGAGTTGATTCAATTCCTCTATAGGTTTCAATCCATCACCCTTTCATCATTTGGAGTTGATTAGACTCATTCACAGGTTTTACCATTACCATTTTCTACCACCATCCATCTTCATCCACGTGTTTTACCATTACTATCTTCTACCACTAAATACACATGTTGCAATAGCACCTCCATCATCCTAGGTTACAACAACATCATTTTGGTTTACAACACCTCTACCACCATTTTAGGTTGCAATAGAAGCAACAACACTATCTCAGGTTACAACATAACATCAACACTATTGTCCCAAATGCATCACCACCACATGTCGGATTATGGCATTACTACCACTATTTGTTTTTCGGTGAGGATTTTATACGTTGACCCCTAACCTTCGCCTGCGTCTGCCGATAGTTAAGGGGGTGAAAACATCAGCACCGAAAGTGATTTTCACTTTTTGGGAGAGTGTGTAAACACTTCTGACACTGATGTGGCCCCCCGTTGACTTAGGCATTTTTGTACGCCGAGCGTAGAAAAGCCTTGCCATTAGTTTTTGTTTTCTATATGCTATAAATGTATTATTTATGTGAACAAAGTATTATTTTAACAAGCCTCATATTTTATCACTGATTGAGCATTTTCTCGCTAGTTTGGCTTTAAAAGTCATTGGTCTAGAGGTGAAAAGCCTCTCAGAATCAGTGGGATTGTAAGATGAATTTGGAATGGAAGCTTCTATTCACACCTCTTTTTTCTAAGCACACCTCCAAAATCTCTAGGCACTTCCAAATATACCCTCTCTATGTTAAAAGCACATCTCCATTTCAAAAACTTCTCCCTCCCTCCAATCGGCGTCCAAGTCAACCTTCATTCTTCATTCCTTTCTCCAACCATGCTCCCTCCTTCCAACCGGCATCATCGACAACTGAATCATGCCTCCACGACGACAAGTGAACCTGCCATTAATCTCTAGGGCCGCCGCCACTGACATCCATTTGTTAAGTAAGAGGGATTATTTCTTTTTTTACAAAAATCTAAAAAGATATTATTGTAACAATTTTTTGTTGTTGAAAAAAAAAACAATTTAAAGAAGCATAAAAATCAAGCATTATCGTTAAAAGTTCGAGAAATCACTTTTTTTTTATATAAATGTGTGTGTGTGTTTTGCAGATCAGCGGTTTGTTTGGCCTTACCAGGCTGAACGCGCTTAGACTCAAGTCTATTCGGCCTTGTGATGTCGAACACGATAGGAAAAAAAAAGTTCTCAAAACTTGAAATTTCTTTTATTTGGGGGGGGGCTTCCCCCGTTCGATCAGTTTCACTTCCTTGATGCTCTATTGATTGAGTTATTATTTGAGAATTTAAATGTGTAACTTTTTTTGGGGTGTTAAGACACTCTAAATGGAAAAAAATAGAAAGAGTTGAAGAAGCTTTGATGAGAAGGAGAATGAGACGGTTTGGAAGAAGAAGATGAGGCGTGGAGGTGTGCTTAGAAACTTTGTTTATAAGTTTTTTTTTATGTTACTGGAGTTATAATTGTCATTTTAAAATAAAGTATTTTTGGAATAGACTAAAATAAAGTGTGGTTAGAGAAAAGGGAGGTGTGAATAGAAACTCCATTTGGAATTTGTGCCTACATGACAGTGACATGCACGCATAACCAAGTCTTGCCAACATAGAGGAAGGGACGAAGAACTGCCATCTACATCTCATTCCCTAAGAACATAAGCCAATGGTTTCCACTGTTGGCTTCGCCATTTTGATTGTTAGTTCACTCCTCATATCAAGTACGTGACAATGACATGCACGCATAAACCAATTTATGCCAATAGAGAGGAATGGATGAAGAACCGCCACTTACATCTCATTCCCTAAGAACATAAGCCAACGGTTCCCACCGTTGGCTTTGCCATTCGTATTACCGGTTCACTCCTCATATCAAGTTTCAGTTGCGCAATCCACAATTCTATCATTTGCTTCCTCACAGACTGCTCTAAAGGAGCTGATGCCGATGCCAACTATTTAATGGCACCTAACCAACTCCTCACCGTCCTCCACTGTGCCATGCCATGGGTGGATCCACAACATTCGTTGGCTGAGATCATAGTCTTCCTCAAGGTTCTCTCCTACAAGGGCAATGGAGCAGTGGCATTCACATCATATATATATATATAACATAGGAGAGCTTCTAGGGGTGGGCATGGGCCGGGCCATGGTAGGCTCAGGCCCTATAATTATAGATCGGGCTCGGGCCGGGGTTTAAGCCTGTTAATTTTTATTAAACTTAGGCCTAGACCAGGCCCTAATTAATTGATCGGGTCTCAAGCCGGGCTTCGGGCCAGCCCATGAATTAAAAAAAAAAAATAATGTTAGAGATGTAGGTTTGAACTATAAACCTATCCAAGGTTCAAAATTTCGATTTTGATGGATTTTTTATCACGAGGATTAATAGAAATTTCACTAGAAAGTTTCGAAATATTATAAAATTTATGAAAATTTCGATATGAACTGTTATAAAAATTTCAATTTGTCGAACATGATTACACACTCTAGACTCAAATAACTATATAAAGCATTCAAGTCATGTACAAATAAATTAAAATAATATACAAATGGTTACTAGTCATTTTTTTA
>JAOXJP010169241.1:0-12715 GCA_025762735.1 Platanus orientalis
CTCATCAATCAACACAACATCATCAGCAAATAGCATACACCATGGCACTTCCTCCTGTATGTGCCTAGTCAACTCATAAATGGAAAAAATCAAACTAAGAAAAAAGAATAGTAATAAAATCAGCAAGAACACTTAGATAAGAATGGAATATTTCAAAGGGATAAGAGAGATATTGTTACCTTGAAAATTTAATAGAAGAAACATGTGTCGATGTACATGTTTTTCTTATAGATGGGATTAGGAATAATCAATTGTACTAACTTGTCTACTGATGCCTGCTCTCAGCACTTTGTTGCTTTGGCCCGTGGTTATACCAGTGAAATAAGATACAAGAGATAAAGGGAAGACAAATAGGGAAGAAGCTAGAATAAGGTGGAAGAAGCTGGATGTGACGTGAGAGGAAAAAAAAACAAACAAAGAGATGGATGTGTTGTGAGTTGGAGATAGAGAAAGAGAAGTACCTTGGTCCACGACCAATACTAGGAACACCAATTTCACTAAACTAATTTTTATACAATCTTCCATGAGAAATAAAGGGGGCCAGGGGCCCTATTAATAGTCTTACAACTTAAACTCAATAAGAAAGCTTCTAAATTTAGAAACTCCTAATTAACATCCTAACGTCTAAATATTTAAAGAACAAAATTAAAGAGGTTCTTAAGGGCTGCTGATAATAACAAGAGGAACCTCTTTTGTTACCTTTCAGCCCACAAAAGGACAAAAAAGTGAGCTGTCAACTTTCCCTATAATCCCCGTACTACCCTAGGCTAAGAAGCCTTATTAGAAGGCAATGCCTTCAACTTAAAAAAAAACCTACTAACATAGCACAAAAGGCCTTATTACCCACTTAGACACTTAAAGAAAATTGTATCCCCCCATATGCAACACATCTAGGATTTCTTAGGCTTAGGCTTGGGTTTGGGCTTCCACATGGGGGGTATTTGAGTACCAACCAAGAGAGGGTTGCTACATCAGGATACTTTAGTTCCACATGTACAGAATGATGGTCACATGATACCAGTTGTTTCGTGTACTGATTACCAGACACAAAATACAAAATAATTATGTTCAATTGGGCAAATGATGGAGAAATTTAGAGAGGAGCAATCTTCACATTGTGATGTTGCACAATAGAGATGATACCAAAGTTGATGTATAATGATAGCCAAGAATATCAATAAAATCCAAAGTGATGTAGCGGAAACAAGAAAAGAGAAAAAGAAAAGTTAAAAGACCTGATTTAAAGATTTTCCAAACCCAAAACAGGGGATTTTGGTCTCCACCAAGCTTGAATAAACCCAATGAATTCACTTTTAGGGAAAACCACTCCTGGTTTTTAGACACTCACAAAGGAAGAACACACTAGCGAAGAGCTAGAAAGCAAGAAAATTCTTTATTCATCAATTTCATTCATAAAGTTATGGGTTACAAGCATATTGTTAACCTAAATTTCTGGCAGATAAGGTGTGCAAGCATGCCAGTGCCACGTGGGTACAAATAGGTCTACTGTTTGACCCTAAGCGCTAAATCAAATAGAACGTATGAAAGAATTCACAATAAATTCCTTCCACTAGGTTCGTTTGGCCACTATTTTATTTATCAAGCGATTTCGAGGGGGAGGGTTCTTCCCTCTATGGGTAATTTTCTATCTTGAGATCAAAGACTTTTAATATTACACTAAAGCTAAACTAAAACGATAATTGAATACAGAAAGAAAGGTTTTAAGATGAACTTATAGTGGGTGTTATCCCAATCATGTAATGCACGCAGTTATAGAGCCATTTCCCTATGAATAAAACAAACATGAACCATTGATGAAACGCCATGAATAAAAAGATTGAATGAAACAAGTGTGTTTATTGCTAATGAAGGGTTACAAAGTACTTGGTTACAATATTCATACAGTATGGATGTAGACAAAGTTGTTTTGGTGTACAACCTCGTTTTGAACCCCAATACTTCTATTTATAGAGTTTCTGTTTAGTTACATGCTCTATATTGGTGTCATTCTCTGATTTCTTTCTTCTTTCTGTAACTTCTCCTTTCTTCCTTTGCTTGCCAGCTAATTAATAGCTACTTTTTCTTCTTTTCTTTGTACTTGCGGATGCCAAATGTCCATAACTACTTTAGAACTCCTTTTCATCTTTTTTCCTCCACTTGTCATTTATTTGAATTTTAAATCTCATTCATAAACGGTATCTTTTAAGTTTTAACCATAATTATCTTACCGCCTTTCTCTAAGTCTACCGCCATGCGGCCTATTATTGGCCATCATTATGGTGGTAATTTTATGGTGTGAACAATGCCCCCCCCGGTCATTTCGAATTCGAAAGAATTCGAAATGACGTAACGGCTTCTTTTAAAACTGTGCCACTCCACGTGTCTCTTCCACATTAGGCTTCATGTCTTTTCATCTTTTTGTTCCTTATTCTCGAGGGATTTTGCTATGATTCTTGATTTCCTTCCCTATAAAACTTCATTCCTTTTCAATATTCATCATTACTTCTATTCTCTTTCTCTGAAACTAAATTTCTTCGGTTCTGCTCAAGTTACTAACTATGGCGTCTATCATTGCATCTTCTATTCCGACAGCCCTTCCTTCTGATTTTTTGGTTTCCCGACTGGAGAATCATGTGGCCTGTTCATAGTTCTCCACCCAGGTACTCTTTCTATTAATGATAAATCTTTTTTAGGGCCTGCTTTCTTTTCTTTATTTTCTTCCAGAGTAATTATCTTCACAATATCCTTTGTATGATTCTAAGAGTTTGTTGTTAGCCCGTGAGAGTCTGACCTAGGCTAAATGGAAAAAGAATAACTCTTTAAAATGTTGGCCTAAAACCCACGATTAGTGGATTGATTGGATATCCCACCTCTTTCCCCATTGTGGAAATTTATGGGAAGAATTAGGTATTAGAGAATGTATCATCCTTGCCGCAGCTACCTGTTTTTGGTATTCTTCCACTAATTCCTTCCATTTTGGTTGCAGAATGATGTCCCCTTCTCTTTTAGATGTTGATTCTTTGACCCTTTTTCCTTCGTATGGGGAAGTAATTTCAGTAGAGCTCTTTCCTCCTTCTTCCACTGATCTAGGATTTGACTCCTCCACCAGAGAATCTTTCAACAAATTCATTGTGAAATAGATTCAGAAAAACGACACTATTTCCTTCCAAGAGCACAACGCTTTTTTGCTTTGCTGACTCCATAGGTATGTTGTCTGCTCTCCTTTCAGTGGTATGACCAAGGAATACAGTCTTGTAGCTGTTGCTTTAGCACAAGGGAAAAAAATTAGCTTTAGGTTATTTCTTCCTTGCCCAACTTTATAAGAGTATGAGCAATCTTAACCAAAAGAAATCTGTGTAGTGTTGGTGGCCCCCTCTGGTTTTTTCAATTATGGCTTTATGAATATTTCCCTGATTTGCAAGCTTGTATCGTCAGGCCTCCTCCCGGG
Organism: Platanus orientalis; assembly: GCA_025762735.1. NCBI lineage: Eukaryota > Viridiplantae > Streptophyta > Magnoliopsida > Proteales > Platanaceae > Platanus > Platanus orientalis. Next base: position 3,449 of record JAOXJP010169241.1, read on the forward strand.
GTGGATTATCTTTCTTACGGCTGTAGGTGGGTAGTCTCTCGACCAAAATTTCTTTCCTTTAAACAGTGTTTTGAATTCTTCTGTGACCTCTCTATGGATAGGGATGACAGATTTTTTGTCCTTTCCTTGATCGCCTGTATGACCCATTGTTGTATATAGACAATATTCTTGACTTTTGTATTCCTGCCGATCAACAAATCTTTCAAGATGTGTGGCATTCATATCTATCTTCTCGTGATTTGTATTACAAAGGTATTTATGACAAATTGAACCAAAAACCTGGCTTCAAATTTTATGCTCCTCACCAGATTGCCCGTCAGTTTGATTTCTGCCAAATGATCCTGATCCCTTCTTCATTTTTAACAAAAAATTCTCCACCAAATCAAAGAATTTTGGCCATCTCTTTGGATGATATAGATGTTTTGAAAGATTTTGAAAGGTCTAGACAATCTTTCACAATGACTAATACTCCTCAAAATCCTTTTTTCGCAGTGATACAGTACAGGAAGTGGTGGAAGAAATGTTTCACCGGCCACGTCCTTCCACTATGTTTTGAAGCAATTTTTTCACGACTTAACATTATGCTAATTTCTCTTGATAGTGAATCTGTACAAATGAATCCAAAACCTGCACATTTTTCAAAAAATCGTCCTGCGGTTAGTTTTATACCTCTTCCCTCCATTTCTTCCTCTCAGCTTCTTCCGAAAGTATCAAAGAGAAAAACTTCTAAGAAGGATACGGTGGAAGGAAATAAAGGCAAAGAAGTTATAAAGAAATCTTCCATGAGTAAATGTATCATTCTTTCTGTAAATGCTCATTATTTGATAATAAAAAGATATGAACAATTTAATAAAACAAAATGAAATCTTTTTGATACTGAGGGGGAAGTTGAAAATAAAAGGAGGTCTGGATTAGTTGCTATGAAGGAAATGTTTGAGGATGAATGTATGAAGAAATTCCTTTAGGATGGGGCTCAAGACAAGCAGAAGGAATATTTGTTGTCTTTTCAGCCACTTCTTCCAGAAATTCCTACAACCCCTTTTGGCATAACAGACTCGATTATTCCTTTTTACAAATTGGTAGGAGTAGAATTTGAAGGAAAATTTTTAGTTGAACTTCATCCTGCTCTAGAAGAAGAAGAATTACTGTACAAGATGATATTAATTGTTTTCTTGGGGAAAGAAGTCTCATCTTCTTTCTTTAAAATCTTTTAGGAAAACTATTTACTGATTTTCTTTCTTTAACCTTTCTAGTAGAAAAAGCTCAACCTTTGGTGGGGACATGCCTTTCTGAACTGCTTACTCTAAGTCTCCTCTTTCTTTCGATGAGAACAAGCTAGATGACCTTGAGCCTCTAAGCAAGAGAAGGAAAAGATTAGTGAAGAGGTCAAATCTTTCTTCCACTGTTTTTGTATCCAAAAGGACTCGTCATTCCTCTTCTATCAAGACAATAAATCCGGGAGAATTTTTAGATTTGATAGAGGGAGAAAAGGAAGTATCTTTGAGTATTATAAATGAAGCTCTTTCAAAAGTTCCTCCAGAAATATTAACAAGTCCACTTGACTTTTTGCCTCCAAGTCCTCTAGTAGAAGTACTCTCTCCCAAGCCTAAAGAATTTATCTGGCCAGACCACATTTCTATTATTCAGGATCCTCTGACAACTACTTCTATCACGGAAGAAATCCAGACTACCCTCCCCCAAGATAAGGTAATGACATCTACATCTCCTCCCTTTGGTGATGATTTGGACTCTCTTTTGCAAGATCTGTTGGCTGAATCTCCAGATGATTCTCCTGATAATGCAGTTGTAACCTCTTCTTCCATTTTGCATCTTCTCCCTTTATAAGATTCTTAATTTCAACTACTTAAAGAACGCATTGCCTCCCTCCTTAGTATGGGTTATTATGAAATTGTTCTTCTCCACAATAGAAAGGCTATGAAAGAAATTATTAAGAAGTTATTTGAATTTACCTTTGATCCAAAAAGTCCTATCCATCAACTGGTTGTTCAATTATCTTCCGCTCTGGCTGCCTCTGGAGATTATGAAAGAATCACATCAGGGCTTTCCAAGATTGAACATCTGTCTAATGAGGAATCTTTCATTACCGCCCGTTTTCTAGAGTTTCAGCGGGCAGTTGAATCTCTTCATATAGAACGATAAGCCATTTCCTCAAAGATTATTGAAACAAAGAAAGATCTAAACTGAATTGAGGTGAAAATTCAAAGGCTAAAGATTGAGAAAGTATCTAAGAAGAATGAAATTTCTGTAGATAAGAAGAGGTTGAAAGATTGTGAAGAGAAAAGATGAAGTTTGAAGGGTGAGATGTCAACAACCTCAATGAAGAAAAAGGTGTTGAAAGAATTAAAAGAAGTGAAAGAAAAGAAACAAGAATTTTCCGACCACCCACTCTGCATCATAGGATTGTGGTTTGATATTCAAAAGTTTTTTAAGGAGAATCTTTAAACTTTGCTGGCCATGGGTCATTGAAACTTTATTTTGTGGTGATTTATATTGGCTTATTTTATCTATTTTAACTTTTAATTCTCATACTGAATTTTCTTTCGGTATTTGAATGTTACGATCAAATCTATCGCCCATTCTCTAAATGACCATGACTTTAAAATAAGGAATAATTCTGTCGCAGAGATTCTTTGTATAGGCCCATGTTTTTAACGAGGCTGACATGATTTCACATGTTATATGTAATTAACCATGATAGTTGGCTAATAGTATCCATATTTTTAAAGTAACCACCTTATTTTTATCCCTGCTTGATGTGCTCCACACACCCATTCGTGTACTTGAGTTATAACTTCTTCCGCCTTTTTTTTTTCCAAGGCACCTTAGAAGTTATCCGTCAAACCCTCTTCTATATAACTGATCTTCAAGCAAAACATAATTTAATGCCATTATTTTTATTTTCTGTTCAATCTTTTGACTTGGATCTTGTAGGTATTTTATGAAAAGATTTCTCCAATCATCTGAAGTTATTTCTTGTAAACAAAGGTCTACACTTCTTTCTCTTTCTTTTACCGATGACAAAGATCTTTTGATAATTTCTATAGTTTGCCTATCTTTGCAAGTAATGGTTATTCCAGATGCAACTTGAGCCATTTCATTAGCCATTGTATTATTTTCTCTTGGAAGGAATTTCAACGTTATGTCATAAAATTCTTCTAGTAACTAGATGGCTCTAGTATAGTATGACATTAAGGTCCAACTATTGCATCTATATTCACCAGTTAGTTGTTTTATTACTGATTGTGAATCTCCTGTGGTTTCCACCACTCTTGCTCTTAATTGCAAATGAATTTCAAGACCAATAATTAAGGCTTCATATTTAACCTGATTATTAGTACATTCAAAGTTTAATTGGAAAACATATTTCAATTTCTTCCCGTGTGGAAATTTTTTGATAATTCCTACTCTGGAGAATTTTTTATGTTTGACTATGAAATTGTAAACATCATGGGGTATGGCTGATAGTTGGAATTTCAAAATGTTCTTCTAGATTTATTTCTTCCATTTTTTGAAGATGGTTAGCCAAAAAATCTGCTAAGGCCTGACCTTTTATTGCTTTTTGTGGAACGTATTGCATATAATATTCAGACATAACCAAAATCCACTTTCCAATTCTTCCATGGAGAATTGGTCTAAATAACATATACTTAATAATATCAGTTCTAACTATTAAATAAACAGTATTTGACAAGAGGTAATGTTTGAGTTTTATTATTGCAAAATACAAATTTAAACACAATTTCTTAATAGGCGTATACCACCTTTCAGTATCATTTAACGACTTACTGAAGTAATATATAGCTTGCTCATTTTTTTCTTCATTGTCTTGGCTAGAAAAACACCAACAAAATTATCAACTGCCGATATATATAACGTAAGAGGTCTTCCCTTATGTGGAGGAATTAAAACTGGCGGCCTTGACAGATATTCTTTGATCTCTTCAAATGTTTGCTGATGATTTTCCTCCCAAGTAAATTCTTTCTCTTGTTTTAACTTGATCAATGGAGAAAATACTTGTGCTTTGTCTGCAAAATTAGATATAAACTTTCGGAGGAAATTGATTTGTCCTAAGAAACGTTGCAATTCTTTCTTATTCCTCGGTGGTCCTGCGGCTTGTATTTCTTTAACTTTGTTTTTGTCTACTTCAATTCCTCTCTGGTGTACGAGGAATCCTAAAAGGTTTCCTACAGATACATCAAAGGCACATTTTAAAGGATTCATCTTCAACTTATATTTCCTCATTCTCTCGAAGGTTCTTCTTAATTCTTTCATATGTTCATTCTTTTCTTTCGATTTTACTACCATATCATTTATATAAATTTCCATGAAATGGATCATATCATGAAAAATAACATTCATGGCTTTCTAATAAGTTGCCCCAACATTCTTTAATTCAAAAGGCATAACCTTCTAGGCATAAGTGCCTAGGGCACTAGGACATCTAAAGGCAGTTTAATGTACATCTTCCTCGGCCACATAGATTTGGTTATAGCCAGAATGGTCATTCATAAAGGAAAAAATCTCATACCTAGATGCTCCATCTATCAGAAGATCTACCACAGACATATGATACTCATTTTGCGTACTTGATTGGCCGAATAAACCCAGCCTTTAGCAGTCTTTCGATTTCTTCTTTTACTTTCAACATCACCTCTAGGGCCGTCCTGCAAGGAGGTTGTTTGAATGGCCTAAACCCTTCTTTCACCGACAACCGATGCTCTACCAACCTTCGGTCTAAACTTGGCATTTCATGATAATTCCACGCGAAACAGTCTATAAATTCTTTCAACAGCTCTATTATTTTGGCCCTTAATTCTTTCGTTGGTAGACTACTGATGTATGTGGGCCGAGGCTGTTTTACTATTCCTAGGTTTATTTCTTCCAAAGGATCTTGTACTTCGGCTCTCATATCATCCATTTTTGCTGGAACTATCTCTAGATCCTCCATCTTCAAAGGAATTTTGTTGAAACCAATTCCTTCGTCTTCCACCTTGAATTCAACTATTTCTGTCGATTCTTCTTGATTTTCTTTCACTACTTGTTCGGCCATATAGGCCAAAACTTTCTTCACGGCTTGTCTGATGGCCGTTTTCTTATGTTCTTTCATTGTCTTAGTCATACAGGTTCCCCTGTATGCACTACCACCACAGGCAATAAGTCTACCTCTGGTTTTTTCTTTTCTTCTAACACAGTGATCTTGGTGGGAAATCCTTTTGCAAAATGTTCTATGAGACCTATTGGTGGCATATTATTATTGTGATAAAAAATTGTTTTTGACACATTAGATTCTGTGATGAATGACTTCTTGTCAGCCTGCACAGTCTCTACATTATCGCCGTTCTAAAACAACAACGATTGATGTAATGAAGATGGAACACACAAATTGGAATGAATCCAATCCCTTCTAAGTAATGCATTGAAGTGAGATTGTGAATCTACCACAAAGAATACAAACATATTCTTCCTGGTTCCCACTACTAGTTCTATTGGTAACACACCCTTTGTAAACTACTTACGGCAATCCCTGTAGGGACAAGATTCTCCTCTATCTTACCCAACATTTTTAACATCCTTGAAGGTAGGATATTGACTACCGTCCCATTATCAATCAACACTTTTTTCATAGGGCAACCGTCAATGTGGGTAGAAATATACAAAGGTTTCAAATGCTGAACTACTTTCTCCTCTAGTTTTTCAAATACTATCTTTTTTTGGCAGTTCTTCCTTGAATTTTTCTTCAAATGTGATAAGATCCTTCATCACATTTCCTTCTGTTATATTTGTCAATGCCCCCTGGGCATCAGTGACATCCCCTTAGATCTTGGTTGGTTGATTCGGCTTTGCCACAAAAGTCATAGGCAATGTCCATATCATATTGCCTGACATTGTCTCTGGAAGAAGTGCTTCTTTCCGAAATTCTTCCATTAGCTTTTCTTGTTCCTCCTGGAAAACTCCATCTCTTTTTCATTGTCTTCAAGTAGTTCAATTGCAGCTAACAATTCTTCTATAGAAGGCTCTTCCTCCTTATTGACGTTCTCTAGTATTTTTTCTTCCCCAATATTAGAACTTTCTCCCATACTTGAATTATACCCCTCTCTAATTTCTTTTATGAGATTTCCTTTTGAGGATGAAATTTTTAATCCTCTTTGGAATATTCAATTTGAAATCGCCTTTCCTCTGCAACATTCTCTTTTAAGTTCTTGTTAGGGGAGGATAAAAGGGTGGATAAAATTTGGGTTGGAATAATGTATTCCATTGTTTAGTGGGCCTCAAAGGTGGTTTAACTTACCTCTGTACATTTTGACGGTCTCTGGGAGAATTTTGAACGACGTTTTTTTTGTGTTCAGTATTAGACTGAAACCAAGTCCAATTCCTTTTGTTTCTTCCATGAAAATTATTGTATCCCAGTTCAAACCTATTTCTCTCAGGTTCTCTTATGAAATGAAACAAAATTCCATCTGCTAACTGGTTTATCATGCTTAAAGAATGTAGGCTATGACATTTGTTTTTTGCATGATTAACACAATTTTTCTATCTTAACTTTATCCTTCTCATCTTTAGTCGGTCCAATGACAATAGACTTGACCTCTTTTGATGATAAAGACATTTTGGATTTACCTTTCTCTCATTTGTTATTCATAGATTTTTTTGAAGTTCCTTCGGTCTTAATTTCTACCATATTGACTGACATGGTAGATGGAAATGGATCAACGTCTAAACCGTTTTCTTCTTTATTTCATTCCAGGAACTTTAGTAAACCTTTATTAATGTTTTCTTGTATAATGTTGCGAAATACTATACAATTAATAGTTGAATGGGTCTTGGACCCATGCCATTTACAGAAATCCACTTTCTTCAATTCTTCAGCCGAAGGGATTTTGGGACCCTTTGCCAATTTTATAAATTTAAACATCAATAGATGATTAAATATTTCAGATGCCTTAGTAATGTCAAAAGAGTAATACTTTCCAGGATTTGTTGCAATTTTCTTTGTTTCTGTGACATTACTTCCTCTAGGCTTTCTTTGTAAAGCGGGCATATATATGGCTTCTTTGAGATGATTTCTGTTACATCTATCTCGTAGTTGGGATCAACATAATAGGTACCTGTGGAAGTACGCCTATTATTTTAGTCTCTTAAAAGTCATTCATATCTTGTTGCCCTGGAACATAACTCGAAGAGATCTTCAAACTCCATTCCCTCGAAGTTCTTTTACAGTTCGATCTCTAGCTCATTCATTGCCAGCTTCACAAATTCAGCCTCAGGCAATGCTACACAACAACGGTTTCTTACCGTTTTAAATCGTGATAAGTATCTTTCCGCGGACTCTCATGGCAGTTGTTGTAACCTGAACAGATTTGCCATTGAGACTTCCGGTTCTGTCCGAAAGAATTGGGAATGAAAATTTTCTTCCATGTCCTGTCATGAACGAATATAATCAGGAGGTAAGTTAATAGATCATGCAAAGGAGGTAAGTTAATAGATCATGCAAAGGCTGTTCCAGTTAATGAATTTCCAAAAAGTCTTAATTTAAGGAGATCGTTTAAAGACGCTTCTCTACATTGCATAGTGAATCAACCAATGTGCTCTACGGTTGATTGATCATTCTCTCTAGAGAAAAGTGTAAACTCTGGGACTCTGTACTCTCTTGGCATTTCTACCAATTGGTTAATGCAAGCAAGGTAAGGTTTTCTATATATTGGTTTCGATTTCTAGGGGATGTCTGATTCATGACTTCATTAATTATATTTATTAATTCCTCCCTTTTAATTGGTTGATTATCTCTACCAGGGGGATATTGGCCATACCTGTATGCAGGTGGGTTTCCCATTGGCCTTGGAGGATATCTGCCTCTTTGTGGAACATTATGGTGGAATTGCCCCCTAAATCCTTTTTCAAATGGTGGATTTCGTGGATTTGGAGGATTCCTATCATATCTTCCAAAGGGATTGCCTGTGTTGTTTCGATCATATCCATATCTGTTTGGTGGTGGATTTGGATATTGTTGCCCCCCAGGTCCATTATTAGGAGGAGGTAGTGGATTTCCACCATTTCTTTCGTTCTGGAAATTTGACAGTATTTCGCCATTATTTCCTACTGTATGTGGAGGAATTTGGTGATTATAAAAAATATTTCCACCATTATTTCCTTCATTTTGAAGGGGAGGTTGTGACCTATGTGCCTTATCCTCTTATTGCATGTTAGGTGGATTCCCTCTGTTATCTTTTCCCATATTGTTTTGTGGAAGATTCTTATTATGTGGCATAAATGGTCTAGTACTTAACCACTTTGACCATTATTTTGGCAATTTCTAATATTTTCAGCATTATTATTGCCGTCCTCATACAAATCATTTCTCTTTACAAAAATATGCTGTGACCTTACGCCATTTTCTTTTTTCTGAATGATTAGGGAATGGCAGGGTGTTGCCATGATTTTTTTCAAATAAGGCTTCAATTCTCTCAGCTAGGATGTTCTACATTTGATCCATCCGGCTATTTATGCCATCTATGGAATTTGCCAGAGATTCCATAGTGATTTGGTGAGAAGCAGATGCTTCTTCTGGCCGAACCTCCTCACGTTCTTGGGAGTGTTTTGAGCCATGATATTGATCATCATTTTTTGGAACAGAACTAGTGTTATTGGTTCTACTTTGATCTTCTGATCTACGCCTTGGTACCATTTATGGGTCCCACTAGGTGTGCCAAAAATAGGTAATAACCTAAACTTTTGGTAGATAAGGTGTACGGGTGTGCTAGTGCCACATGGGCATGAATAGGTCTACTGTTTGACCCTAAGCGCCAAATCGAACAAAACATATGGAAAAATTCACAATAAATTCCTTCCATTAGGTTCGTTTGGCCACTCTTATATTTATCAGGCGATTTCGAGGGGGAGGGTTCTTCCCTCTGTGGGAATTTTCTACCTTGAAATCAAAGACTTTTAATATTACACTAATGCTAGACTAAAACAATAATTGAATAAAGAAAGAAAAGTTCTAAGACGAACTTACAGTGGGTGTTATCCCAATCATATAACTTACGCAATTACAGAGCTATTTCCATATGAATAAAACGAACATGAAACATTGATGAAATGCCATGAACAAAAAGATTGAATGAAACAAGTGTGTTTATTGCTAATGAAGGGTTACAAAGTACTCGGTTACAATATTCATAAAGTATGGATGTAGACAAAGTTGTGTTGGTGTGCGATGCCGTTTTGAACTCCAATACTTCTATTTAT
>JAOXJP010169252.1:0-12715 GCA_025762735.1 Platanus orientalis
CCTCCACTCCGATGAAATTTCTTTTTAAGTAACGAATGACCGCATAGCGCAGTGGATTAGCGCGTTTGACTTCGGATCAAAAGGTCGTGGGTTCGACTCCCACTGTGGTCGCTAAAAATAATTTCTATTTTTTCAGTTTTTTGGACTTTTTAATTTTAAATTTTCTGAACCACTCCCCTTCACTCAAATTTCTTTTCCAAAAACAATCTCTCTCATTTCGGAGAAGAAATTTTGTTCAGATTTCTGTGACAGTGCAACCATTATGAAATAAAAAATAATAATAAGAATAGTAATTGGCAAAGTTACTGTTTAAAAACAGTAACACTGTTATCCATTGAATACAACAACAACAACAAACAGCCTTATCCACTATTTGGGGTTGGCTACACAAATCCTGTTCCGCCATTCCGCTCTGTTATCCATTGAATAAAGAGAAAATTTCAAGTTAGTATTTAGTAACGTTCTGTATATGCAATTATGCATTTAACACAGAAATGTGGCGATATTACTGTAAATGTAGATGCCGATTTGGCATGAGTGTCATACAGAAGCCAATGCGATAGATCCTGTCCATGCTCATAATCGAGCCTGTATAGCCGTTGTGCAGACGGGCTTTCGCAAGTTCAGAAGAGTAGCTAGCATACCAACCTCACAGAAATTGGAGACATGGAAATGGAATTGACTCTCCTGAATATAAGAACTTCACTAAAATGAATCAACCACTCACTAATAAGTCATGAATTTAAGTTCAATTAATCTTCCATAAAGAAGTTTTTTAAAAAAATGACAGGACTGGGGAGATATTTTTGATGCAGTAGGCTTACAAGATCACTCTACTCAGCTGACGTGTAAGATCACTTCTCAAATTCTCTATGGACCAGACATCCTGAGTGTTTCCCTGAATTTTCAGCGAGCAAGAGATGCAATGAAATCACAGGTAAAACAATGTAGGAGATGAAACATCAGCTCTAAAAGTTTTAAGAGGAGCATAAGCAACTCTAGATACACTTAAATAGATTCCTCAATTTCATGATATACACTTAATACACAAAGCATAAATACACCAAGAACTCTTACAGATACCCAGGTGTCCTCAATATTCATGGCTTCGCTACATGTTTATACAATACAACGGTTAGCTGAACAATTGTAAAATTGGAATTGATGAAAGCCCGACGTAGAGGGCTCGAAGAAAACATATGATAGACATATTACAGTCAGAAAAATATAGGAATCTCATCGCTCATTGAGAAGCATCTGATTGGGCACCACCCTTTCTCCTCCTACTACTTCTCTTCACGGCAACAGGAGCGGCATTGCCCTCACCCATGCTCTTTTCCTGATGTTGATCATTTACAAGACCTCTTGATGAGTTTATCTGACTCCTCAGTCGCAATATCTCACCCTTTGCGTAAGCGAGTTCCTCTTCAAGCTTCTTTGCTCTATTCTCCAAACTCTCCCTCTCGTTGCCAAGCTTCATAACAAGGTTATGGGCGTCTTCCACATTTTCTTGAGCGTCTTTTGAAACATTCTTTTGCTCGATGAGGGACTTGGAAATCATATTTTTCTCACCTTCAAGGGTAGCAATTCTGGAGTTCGCCATCTCAAGATCTCTTGAAAGCATTAATGCATTTCTATGCATCTTGTCAAGTGACTTGGTGGCCTCTTCTAAGTTTGTTTTGAGAGTCTTTCTTGCTTCTGTATCTTTCATGATTTGTTTTTCCAATGACTCTCTGTCTTTGTTCAAAGAAGCAACTTTCTTCTTTTCTTCTTTTAAATCATGGGCTGCACTTTCTGCTTTCTTATAGACATCAAGCAGTTCTTTTTTTAAGTTCTCCCGAGCTTCTGTTGCAGCTGCCAGTTCCTTGGACACGCCCTGGAGCTCTTCTTTGGTTTTCTTCAGAAGTTCCTTGACAGATGCAAGCTGACCTGACAGTACTTCCGAATTTGACTTTGTCTCATCCAGGATCCTCTTTAATGACTCCTGTGTTTCAGCAAACTCAGCCCTAACCTTAGAAACCTCAGACTCCAGCTCTTCACATAACTTTTTTGATTGTTGTAATTGTTTTGACAGATTGGAAGTCTCAAGCTTTGACACCTCAAGAGTTTCCTGCATGATTTGGAGTTCATGTGTCAAGTTCTTTATATTGCTCACTTCTATTTCCAGCATTTTCCTCAAATCATCTCTTTCTTGGGTCAAGTCGACAATTAATGCCTGTTTGCTGTTTGCTTCATTCAAAGCAAGCCCAAGCTTTTCTTCTAGCTGGTGAAGTTTGCGATCTCTCTTTGCCAAGAGTTGAGCATCTGAGGCAGCTTTCTTTTCAGAAGATAACTTCAGGCCATTGTAGTCTTTCTGCAGAGAAATAATTTTTCTGTTAGTCGCATCTCTCTCATCAATTACCGAACTTATTCTCGCATTCATATCATCCACCACAGATTTCTTCAAATCTAGTTCTTTTTGAGTGTGAAGGACTTCCTCCTTCAACCCTTTGATTTCTAAGTTTGCTTCTGAAAGGTCAGCCTTAGCTTGCTTGTAGATAGCATCAAGGTTCTTACACTCCAACTCCTTCTCAGAAAGTGAGGAACTGAGGTTTCTAGCATTATCTTCCTTGTCCTTAATCTCTACACTGATCAAATTTATCCTTTCCTGCAAGACTTTGATCGAGTCTAGCTTCTCCTTCAGGTTTGCTTCAAGCACCTTCTTGTGCTCCCCAGCCTTTCTGAGGTCAGTTTGAAGTCTATCTATTTGGGATTTAAGCTCCTTGACTAACTGTTTCTCGGTTCGTAGCTCTTGCTGTAAGCCTGTTATTGCACTATTTGCTGAATTAAGTTGGTTTAACAAAGACTGCTGATCTTCGTTTGCCTTTCTGATTTGCTTGGCTCTTTCTTCCTGTTCATTCAGTAGCATTTTCTCAATGTTCTTCTCCAGTGAAGCGATGTCTGCTTCCTTTTTACTTAGTTTGGTCTTCATCTGTATCATAAACAGCACATGAGTATTAAAAACTACCAGCCCATCTAAAAATTACTTTTTGTGGTGGAAAAAGGATAACAGAATTCCAAATTCCTAAAACTGATGAGTTCAACAACTGAAAACAAAAGCATAAAATAACTTGTTATGGAAGTACAAAGATGTTATACAGATTCAATTGTTGCTTCAGTAGCTGCCTTTTCCTTCTGTGACAACGCATATAATGCACCAAGTGCACCTGAACTAATAATTCCAATTGCATTCAAAAGAGCCAGAAGCAGATTTGGCTGTGATTCTTCTTGATGTACTTGCTGTACACAAAAGCTAAACAATTTCAGAAGTTTGAATTTTCACAAAAGTTAAACGAAAATATTTGTTTGACTACTTTGAAACACAAAAGTGGGCAGTGGTTCACACCTCTTGAAAAATTTCTGGTGTTTGAGGATCTTCAGCCACTGGCATTCTTACATTTTGTTCTTCTGAAGATCCCCCCCAAAAAAAATGATAAGTGATAACAGCAGCCATAGGTTGTCACATGAAGTAATTATAGTCCATTTCATGAAAATAAAGCCTAAAAACACACAACTCAGTGCTCAGGGATGGTATTAATGTTTACTGACTATACAGTACAGGCATGGATGCCTATCACTACTTTGAAGGAGCATTACATGGACTGACTACATAAGGCAAGAAAAGGGTGAAAGATCTATGGACAGAGTTTGACAACTCCAACATAACCTATATATAACATGTTCAAAGCTCAAATCATGATCATTTTACTTAATGATTAATTTGGAGAAGGCTGTTACATCTTGATTTTTGGTTCAATGATATCCTTCACCATTTTTTTTTTGTTTTTGAAATCCTCTAAAGTGTCCCATTTGTGAACTATGTGGGCCTTTTCTTATGGCGGAAAAAATTTCTCCAGTGTATGATTTCAACTCTTTGATCTGTCACAGTTGACTGGATAATAGCTCATGGTGTTTGGTGGGTCTTTCAAATGGTAAATTCAATGGTCCAAATGCTGCAGCGAGTAACTCCTAAGGATATGGGTCTAAAGCATAGTTACTAGAACGAGAAGCGAAACCGGGAAGCAATGCGAAAGTGAGAAGCAAGGCTCAATAAATCCGTGGGAATCGAGAAGCGAAAAACAATAATAAAGTAAAAAAACTATAATACAATAAAGTGAATAAACTTAATGAAAGTACAAAAAAACCTAAAAACTATACTATGTAAGTCAATATGCAAACCACTTGTCATTAGTATGGCCAACCATTTGTCAGACTATAGAAGACCTTATATAAAATCCATCAGATTTTAATCTTTTTTATTGGATTGGAATAAAATTATATAAACAATAAATTCAATACTAGATCTTTTTTCCCCTACAAAATCATTACTAAATCTCGTAGACAATATTTTATTCAATGCTAACAACATATGATTTACATCAAATAAAATACAATATTGTTTCTTGGATCGCTTCCTAATTGATTCTCCAGATATTTTTATTCAATTTTCCAAAGGCCTCCACTCATTTCCTTAAATAGCTTTCACTTGCTTCACTATGCTTACCACTACTTGGGGAAGCAAATTAGATTTAGCTTCCCACCTTGTACCAACTACCAAGCTTCCCTACAACTATGGTCTGTAGTGGTCAGATTGGAATTGTCACTATGACATCATACTAATGGAAGAGTTGGGAGCACTGTAAACGCTTCCCTAATCACCATGGACATGTCATGAACAGCTCTTGTAAATCTTTGATGCACAGTCAAGATACAGATTTTGCAAAAATAAATAAATAAATAATAATAACAATAATAATAATAATAATAATAATAATAATAAAAGAAAAGAAAGAATAAAAGAAATAAAGAAAGAAAAAAAAGGAGCCATCATGAATCTACTGCTTCCAGGAATTCACTTGTCTTAAAAATTTACCAAATTGTAGTAAAACTATCTTATAGAACCATTTTATTTGTGCCACTATTTTACCCAATCCTGGTCCTACCATATTCTGCCACCAATTAGCACAATTGGAGGTGATTTGTACTTACTAGGGAACTTTTTTCCCCTCTTTTAGGTTGGAACTTTCAAGGGAACTTCACTAAATAAAATTGTATAGCCGACTCTGATACAACAATTGTGTGTATTATCCAATCAACTTTTGATTTTATTTTTCTCACCCAATGAATAGGAAGAATTTCCCTTTTTTTTCTGAGGTTGGGGAGAACAAAAGGAAGAGTTACAACATCTCAAGCTTAACATCACAATGTCCTGAACACAAATATGATTCACTAAATTGGACTAAAATGAAAATCAAAACTCACCCATTTTGCAAAGCTAATCCCCTAAAGACCCATTTCCTCCAGAGAAAATAAAAACATTTATGAGCATAACTGTTGGATATCATGGACAGCTGGGCATCCAAGTGGGCCCACAGGGTTGCCCACATGGATGCCAAACAATATCCTTGTTGGAGTGCAAATCCAAATATTCCAATTCCTAATGGGTATGAGTTTAATCTCTCCCAAATTCAGTCTATAAATATGTAGATATTGGCAAACCCAAAAAAAACTCACCTATCTGTGGAAGAACTTCTCCCTCTTCTTTTGCTCTGTTGTTCTCCCTGGCCTGTGGTAGAGATTTCCTGCGTGGAAATATCACCGACAACGTGGGTGCAAGCGACATCGTTTCAAAGGTATCTTCCCCTGGAGGATTCGTTTTAAGCACATTTTAAGTAAGACTCAAGTGGGTTCTTTATGATTCCATTAAATACAACAATAACAAATAATAACAAAAAGAACTAATCTGCATAATTGGAACAACTCATACAGAGATTTTTCTAAAAAAACCTCATTCTCAGCATCAACAAATGGAAAAACAGCAAACCCACTTCACCAAATTTATCAATTTCAAGACAAGGTCCTCATTTCAGAAGAATACAAATCACTTTCCTTTACCATCAAAAGCAAAACCAGCAAAAAATTCATGAAAATCGATAGAATTACTAACTAACCTTTCACCAAGCCTTCAAAAGCTCTCGCCCTGGATAGAATAAATGGAAAAGCAGATATACCCACAAGAAAAATCGCTCCCCTTCTGCACAATTTGGTTTCATTTGGATTTTCGTGGCGCAGAGAAGCCATTGCTGCTGTGCTCTTCTTATTCTTCTTATTGTGCTCTGCATTTTTTGAGCTAGAATTCAAGAAAAATGATGGAGAAGAAGTGGGCGTAAGAGATTGATAAAGGGGCGACTGCAAAAAGCAAGAGCTCCCCATCACAAAGCTTATCACTTTCTTACAGAGATAATGGATCACCCGGGAGTCAGAGCCGTTAATGCTCCCTATCTTTTTACTCGTAGCTGGGTTTCCGTGAATGGAGACCCAAATCCTCCCCTTTTTTCAATTAATTTCAATAAACCCATTTACTTGTTTAGTTAGCAAGGATCAGATCCTTCTACCATTAGATTATCAAAAATAAATAAATAAATAAATAAAAATAAAAATCCTTCTATCTTAAAATTGATTGTCTGTGTTGAAACAGACCTCTACAAAGCATGCCATTGATTGACCCAAGATGGGTTTTTGAATTTGCTCTTTTTTTGAATACCTACTTTTTCATGTCAACACTTTTTTGGACGTTTTTAACTCCAAACATAACATATGTCAACTTGTCATTCACCATATACACCATTTTCTTTCAAAAAACAAAAAAACAAAAGGATACTCTGTCTAGGATGTATCGTTTACCCTCTTACAGGGGTATGGACCCCACACAAAAAGTGCATGGGATGATGAATCCATTTTTTGTGGGGATAGTGGAGGAATTGAATGGTAAAAAATTTGAGATCATTATCTCTTTTAAGTGCAAAGCAGATTTCCTGCAGCAACCCCAAGCACCAGGTTGGTAGGATCTGAGTGAGACATGGCTTTAAAAAAAAAAACTTCTTTTTCTTGGATGAATGTTTAGCTTTTTCACCATGTGCCGTCCAGTGCCTGGCATTTCAGGGTCACTACATGCTTTTTCAATGCAGGAAATCCTTGTAGTTCCTTCTAGGTGTGTTCCATGTTAAGTGGCTAAATAGTGATTGTAGAAGGGCTAGGCACAAGTTCGGGCCTTAAGAAGTTTTATCCCTTTCCTTCTTCCAAGTTGAGAAATGTATATTTGTTTTGAAAGTCAAAAGTATAGTTTCCACCAACAAAAAAGTGCCTAAATAAGTTAGTTTAAGAAGAAAAGCTTTAGAGTAAAGTAAAATTAAAATTAATGACATGGCTAAATTTTGCTTAGATATTCTTGAACTGCCGACATGGCTAAAATTAATTAGCCATGTCATTAATTGGGGGGGGGGGGGTCTTGTAGCCATGAGATATCCTTCAATTTTTGTAATTTTTTTTTTATACTTAGATATTCTTCAATTGAATCAATATTCAAAGCCATTGGTTGTATGTGTGTGTTCTGCAGCTCCAATTGGGTGAGGGATAGACATTGATGCCAGACCAAATTGAACCCATTATGATAGATTGGATGGAACTCGTGACTTGTCTCTAGGAGAGGTAATGCCGCAACCATCAAGACAAGAGAGCCTTTGTGTACAATTGCCTTTGGATGGATCATCTGTTTAGGACAAGGTAAGAGCATTAAATTGGGAAAATATCTGCTATACTCAAAACAGTATGTCATCTTATGTACCCACACACAAAAGGTGAGGTGTATAAGGATAAAACTAGAAAAACCAAAAAAATAAGGTATTCATAAGATGAGGTTTATGGGGGTTAAAACCATAAAAAGTGTACAAATGAACATTTACTCCCTATGAAAAGAGGCACCGAATTCAAAAAACCAGCACGTGTTAGCTTGTGGTGTGGGGACACGTGTCAGCTTGTGGTGTGGGGACACGGAATACTATTTTGGGTGTCGCAGATCCTTTCTCCTTTAAATTCATGTAAGAAATGTAAGGGACCAGGTGTTTCGGCTAAAATTCTGAATTTTTTACACCCATATCCATAAGTGGCATTTCCGTGATTTTATTATAAAGTGGGGTTTTTGTTTTGACCGTTTGTATCGACAACACCCGCAACAGAACTCATGCGCTTTTTCAGCATTTTCGCCAATAGTTTGAAGCCACGTCAGAAAAGGCATATCCAAATCTGTAAGTGAGTTTTCTCGCCACGTCACAAATTGTTAATAACCATGTCTTTGATCGTAATCTAATTATAGAGTGTGAACTCAGATTGCATGCCAAAAAACGACTTGGTTTCCTTAGCTTCATCTTCACATTTGACATCTGTGCTTTAACAATTTTTCTAGTGCTACATGGACGAACACGTTTTGGAGCTGCTTAAGTCTTGTGTCTCTACACACAAGACATGTAAAACAGTTAAGAAGCACCATAATTTGCCATGTGTCACATGTCGGAAGATCATGACCTACCATTGAATGGGTCCTACCTTTGCTTCGTCTTTTTCTTCTTTTGGAGCTTAATTAAACTTTTTAACCAATTAATAAATACAATAAGAATGCATTATTATGGTCATTTCGATCAGACTGATTTTTGGCTTAGACAATCTTTGGGTTGGGATAAATTCAATGGTGGAATCCTTTTTTTGGAAAAAATTAGCAAAATTTTGAGATAAATTGAAAAACGAAGAGAAATGAAATTTGAAAAAAATATATAAATCTAATGTAGAACGAAATGATTGGCTGTATTAAAAGAGTGACAAAAGAGATTCTTCGAAAATTTAAGGGCAAAATGCAACAATCCAAAAAAATTTGGTGGTGGAATGATGAAGTCCAATAAAACCATTATCCATAAAAAATAAAAATAAAAGTTTAAAAAACCATTAAAATTAAAAGATCTTGTTATAAGGATTAACAGAAAACTAAAAAATAGAAGACTTAGAAAAATATAAAAAATACTTAAAAAGAATATAGAAAAGCTATAAGCGATGCTAAATTCAAGTCATATGATCATCTTTACTATAAGTTATGTACTACGGGTGAGATGGATGCATATAAACTTGTTAGAATAAAAGATAGGAAATGTAAAGACCTAGACAATGTTAGATGCTTTAAAAGTGAGAATCAAAGAATCTTAGTAAAAGATGAAGAGATTAGAGAAATGTAGATAAACTATTTTAAAAAATTATTAAATGAATCATGTAGGGAATGTCAATTTAGGAATCGGTAGAGTAGAGAAGATTAGAGATTATAGATATCTATGTAGAATTAGATTGTCAAAAATTAAAGAGGCTTTGAATATGACGAAAATAAGAAAGTCACTAGAACCAAATGACATCCCAATTGAGGTTTGAAAATATATAAGAGATGATAACTTATCAGGGTTAATTAAGTTTTTTAACAAGATCATTAGAACTAAAAAAATGTTGGATGAATGGAGAAAAAGTTTTGTGGTTCCTATTTACAAGAACAATGGAAATATTCAAAATTACACTAATTGTCGTGGGATCTAGCTTATGAGACATACAAGGAAGTTATGGAAGAGAATGATTGAGCATCGACTAAGACGTGAAAGTAGAGTGTTTGAAAACCATTTAGATTTATGCCTAAAAAAAAAAACTGAAGTTATTTTCTTACATTGATGATTGATGAAAAAGTATAGAGAGAAGAATAAATATCTTCATATAGTCTATATTAACCTTGAAAAGACATATAATAAAGTACCAAGAGAGATCATTTGGTGGGTTTTGGATTAGAAAGGGGTCTCAAGTAGATATATTAGCCTACTTAAGGATATGTATGATGGAGCGATAACTAGTGTTAGGATAATTGGGGGGGAGACAAATGAGTTTGCGATTATAGTAGGCTTGTGCAACATTGACTCCATACCTTTTTTCTTTAGCTATTGATGAGTTAACTAGGTGTATACAAGAGGAGGTGTTATGGTATATGTTATTTACTGATGATGATGTGTTGATTGATGAGACTATAGAGGGGGTTAAATGCTAAGTTGGAACTATGGATGAATGCTTTATAATCAAATGGTTTTAGGATAAACCAGATTAAAACAGAACATATGGAATGCAAGTGCAAAAATAGGAATAGAAATAAGGGAGTAGTTAGAATTGATAACCAAGAGATACCCCAGAGTGACCATTTTCATTATCTTGGTTCAATTATATACAAAGAAAGAGATATTGTAGGTGGTATTGCTTATAGAATTGGAGTGAAATGGTTGAAGTGGAGAGGTGTTTCTCGAGTGTTGTGTGATTTACAAATAACACTAAAATTGAAGGAAAAATTTTATAAGATAGCTACAAGACCAGTCATGCTTTATGAAGCAAAATGTTGGGAAGGCAACAAACAACACATACCTAAAATGAGTGTGGCTGAAATTAGGATGTTGAGATGGATGAGTGGTAAGACTAGAAATGATAGAATTAGGAACGATTTCATTCGCAGGAGCTTAGGTGTAGCACCAATAAGTGATACAATGAGAGAAAGTTGATTAAGATAGTTTGGTCATGTGTAACAAAGACCAATGATTGCACTAGTGAGGAGTAAGACAATGCAAGTTGAAAGTACTAGAAAGACTAGAAAAATGCCAAAATTAACCTGGGTTAAAGTATTAATGAGAGACATGGTAGCTTGTAATTTAATAACATATATGGCCCTAAATAGAGTGGAATGACATAATAGGATTCGTGTATCCGACCTCAAATAGTTAGGATAAGGATGTTTGTTGTTTTTGGTGTTTTTGTTGTATACTTTGGTTGGAATTAACATGTCTAAGCTAAAACCCACCATAAATCTATTATTTTGTAATAGTTTTTTTTTAATTGATTCTAAAGTTAAAATGACCACTCCACTCCAATTCTTTGTGGTAAAAGCATAGTAGAAAATTTTTCTAAAATTTCAAACAAATTTTAGAGGTTGAAATAAAGAAATAAATGAAAATTATTATAATTTAATTATGCATAATATAAAATTATTCTATATTATCAATAGCACCTAAGCTAGTGCCCTATTAATCTTTTACTTGTTATACATTTTTGTTTTTATGGTTTTTATATTCATAGGTGTGGGATTATGCTTATTGTAACATTGACTATAGTTTCTTGAAAAATTTCACATTTTTCCCAATACTTTCTAATAGTTCTCTAATTTCCATAAACTTCTCAATATTTCAAAAATGAAATATTGAAATTTCCCCAATTTTTCCATTACTCCCTTGGGTGAAATGTTCGTCGAAATCGAAATTTTGAACTTTGAACTTATGGATGCAAGTTGGGTTGGGCTCAACCTAAATTGAACACCTAACCCGATTTTGGTGTGATTAGGTTGGGTATTTATGCTTCAGTTAATAAAAGTCAATTGAATTTAAAATTGGATTGCAGTTATGATCTTGAGATCAAAATCTCTACAATGAAGGTTGTATAATGTTTTGTGTAACTGCGGAAGAAGGCTAGTAGAGCAATTTTTTGGATCCATTTAATAATTTAGTATATACAAAAACAAAAAAAAAAATTGCCGATATGCTTTTTCCCAACAATTTATTGGTCATTCCTAACTACTTGGATCTAGTTATTAAAGTTTTATATACATATATAAACATGTGAAAAACTAAAAGAGAAAATTAAATAAACTTGGCTTGATTTTTTTTGTTAAAAACCCCCTGATTATATTAACTTGTAAAAGGGATAGCATATTTCATTGGGTCAATTCGTTGTAGGTGCCAATAGGAAATCTTTCTTTGTGCAAAAAACAATGACCATATCTCCTTCCTGAAACAACTTGTACCTTAGATGTTTATCAATTGTCGCCTTATACTTTGCATTGGCCTCCTCAAGTTTCTTCTTTATCTTTGCCTAAATTGATTGAACTGCTCCACCATATTTTTTTGTTGGTTTGCTCATACCAAGAACTTTAGGCAATTTGACCAAGTCCAGGGCATGCTTTGGAACCTTTCTATAGACAATAGAGAATGGTGACCGCTTAGTAGAACTGTGGACAACACTATTATAAGTGAACTCAACTTGAGTAAATGAATTATCCCATTGCTTTGGTTTATCTGAGCAAATGCTATGATTTAAATTTCCTAGAGTTTTGTTCACCACCTTTGTCTATCTATCGGTTTGAGGGTGCATGGTATTCTTGTCACGCTCTAGATGGCTACACCCTTTTCTAACATGGTTGAGCTGTGTGGCCATGAATTGATATATATAGCATTGTGGATGATTGGAAGCTTGTAGCTAACTTGATGAAAATCCCAAACCTGTTAGACGACGTTACAAGTATGCAAACCACATGACATTGCATTTGCTACATGTATGGTGTATGCTTGCTATAGTTTTAAAAATGTTTCAAGTCAATGAAACATTACTAAAATCCGCAAAAGGTTGAGATGGTGTTTCAAACTAGTAAAACACTTATTAAAGAATATGTTTTAGTAAACATATTCAATCGAGAGACATAATATTAGCCTGTGAAGTGTATGTGCATATTGTGTAAAGCTATGGTTGCCTAAATTATTCATATTGTATGAATGTTTATTAGTGAGGAAGATATTAAAATTTATTTGATAGAAAAATAAGACATGTGATGGTCTTGTTCTAGTTAAAAATTAAATATAAGATGAGAATTAAATCTTAGGCTAACTATTAGTCAAAGATAGATTGAGAAATGACTTACACAAAAGTTATGATATAAAATGACCAATGATTGAGTGGAATCTCATAAAGTTTCACTAACTTGAGGGTATTATTTTGTAATATCTGAGAGATG
>JAOXJP010169263.1:0-12714 GCA_025762735.1 Platanus orientalis
GCTCCGGAGCCTGATGGTTTCCAGGCGGGCTTCTTTCAAGAATATTGGGAGATCATTGGGGAGGATGTCATTGAGGCTGTAAATTTTTTTTTAATCAAACTACCTCCCTAACATCCATTAATCAAACCTTCATTGCTTTGATTCCGAAGCTCAAATTCCCCACTGCCATGGTTGATTTTAGACCCATCAGTTTGTGTAATGCTTTCTATAAGATCATCTTGAAATCTATGACCAATAGAATGAAATATGTCTTCCCGGAAATCATTTCCCCGCACTAGTGTGCATTCATTAAAGGAAGATAGATTTTAGATAATATTCTTATTGCTCATGAAGTCATTCGTTTTCTCAAAAATGACAAATCTTGTAATCATCATATGACTATTAAAATCGACATGAGCAAAGCATGTGATCGGGTGGAATGGGAGATGATCATTTCCATGATGGACGAAATTGGTTTCAATCAGCAGTGGAAAAGTTAGATCTATGAATGTATGTCTTCGGTAAACTATAAAGTTCTCATTAATGGATCCCCAGGCAAGGATATTCGGCCTGTTAGAGGCCTTCGACAAGGGGATCTGCTATCTCCTTTTCTTTTTTTGTTGTGTGCTGAGGGTCTTTCTATATCCCTTGTCAATTTGGAATGATCTCAAGAGTGTCTGGAATTAAGATCAATTGGTTCAGCCTAATTATCTCCCATCTACTATTTGCCGATGATTGTTACATTTTTTCAAAGGTGACCCCAAAGGAAGCTGAGGTGATCAAAGAATGCCTACAAAACTTTAGCAAAGCCTCAGATCAAACTATAAACCATTCTAAATCCAAGATTATCTTCAGTCGGAATACCCCACGTCAATTTCGCTAAATTATCTCTAGTATCCTTAACATCAAACAAGCTCAAAATTTAGGGAATTACCTTGGCCTTCCTTCAACCATAGGTAGAGAAAAAAATATCTCTCTTTGTTTATATAAAAGAGCGGGTTAGGCAACAAATTCAAGGGTGGAAAGGGAAACTCCTATCCCAAGCAGGTAAAGAAATTTTTATTAAGTCCATTGTGGCGGCCATCTCCTCCTGTGCCATGTCTTGTTTCCTGATTCCCAAAACTATTTGTAACTCTATAAAGGCTAATCAATGTAAATTTTGGTGGGGGAGTGGAAAAATGATAAGAAGATTAATTGGATTACTTGGGATAAAATGCAAAAGAGTAAGAAAGAGGGGGGCTTGGTTTTCATGACCTTCACCACTCTAACCTAACCCTTCTTGCTAAACAAGCTTGGAGAATCCTTCAAAACCCAAACAGTTTATGGGTTCAACTCCTCAAATCTCTGTATTTTACAAGGAGTTCATTTCTTACTACAAAAGGTAGAAACAACAGATCATGGGCTTGGAAGAGCATCATAAAGGGTAGAGACCTTCTTGTTAAAGGGTTATGTTGGAGAGTTGGAAATGAATACGATATTAATATATGGAATGATCCCTAGCTACCCAATGCTCAAAAATTTAAATTTAATCCTACTTTCCAAGAACCCCCTCAGGTTCACAAAGTGGCCCAACTTATTGATCATATCTCTAGAACTTGGAATCTTAGTAGCATTTCAAATCTCATTTCTTCTAGAGACGCAGAGAGTATTCTTAGAACCCCTATCCCTCGGTCCAATATGAGTGATAAAATGATTTGGGTCCCTGACAAAAAAGGTATTTTCTCGGTCAAATCAGTTTATTTCTTATCTTCTTCTCCTATGACTTAGGTTGATCCAATCCCTCCTCCCCTTCCTTCTGCTAATCCCTCGTCCTCATTCCCATGGAAATCAATTCGGGGCCTTAATATTCAGCCAAAAGTCAAACATTTCATATAACGTGCATATAAATAGGCTCTCCCGGTTAAGGAAAACTTAATGATTAGGAAAATCTCTATTTTGGATCTCTACCCTTTGTGTAAAGAGGCCAAAGAGACTACCATGCACTGTTTAGTTAATTGTGAGAAAGTGGCCCCAGTTTGGTATGCATCCCCCTATGTTTACGAACCTCAAACACTTTTTGTTATACATTTTTGGATTGGATAATTTCTGATTTGATTATCTTGTGCTTTCAAAATTAGATCGCTTAAACATTATGAGTACTTTCGCTATTTTTGCGTGGAATATTTGGAAATCTAGAAATAAAGCTATGTTTGAGAAATGCGACTTCAATATGCTTAATTCTTCTTCTGTTGCTTATAGTATGATGAACGAATCTAACATTAGGATTGGTTTCTTATGGTACCTGGATACGAAAAACTAGTATCTGGCTTAGAAGCCTCCGGATGTGGACTATATAAAGTTAAACTTTGACGGTTCCTTTTATGCTTCCTCGTCTACATGTGGGCGTGGGGTCGTGGTTCACAATTGGAAAGGCGAGTTTGTGCATGCTAGATCGGATCAGGGTTTTGCGGTTTCTCCATTGATGGCGGAATGTTTGGCTGCCAGGATGGCTCTTAATATAGCCCAGGATTTGGGGCTCTCTACTGTGATTCTTGAAGGTGACTCTCTTGAGGTCATCTCCTTGCTCTGGAATCCTCTTGAGGATGTCCCTTAGACCATTAGTACTCTTATAGAGGATTGCTGGTCTATTATCAAGACTTTTAAATGTTTTAATTGTTTGCATATAAGGCAGTGTGCCAATTCTATGGCTGACTGTATTGCCAAGTTTGATGCTTCCTCATCCAAATTTGAATGTTGGTCTTTATCCCCTCCGTATTGGCTGTGGGATGATCTTAACTTTGATGTAGCTGCTTTAGAACAGTCTGCTTCCCTTTGAATTATATATCTCATTTTCTACCAAAAAAAAAGAGTTCATATTGCTATAAGAAGACATGGTCAGCATATATTAATGTCCGTCCTCAACTTTGAGAACACATTTGGAAATAGTGTACCAACACAAGTTCGAGGCCAAATAAATAAATAGAATGAATGCATTTGGATGGGTTAATGAATTGTGGGACTTGAGAGTAATGAATGGGAGATTAGATAAGAGTGTTTACAGGGGTGTAACCCTTTTTTATTTTTCTTGTGTATTTTTTCTCTGTTGTTGAAGAGTGGGGTGAGCAGGATAAGTTGATGTTGGGTGAGATGAAATCGTTTACAACTCCAAAGCACTATATGGCAAGGTTTGCCTGACTCGGATTATTTACTCAATTCGGATACCTTAGGAGTCAACTTGGAAAGTTATGATACTTTTTATTTATATTTTTATTTAAATACAATAAATATTAAAAAATTACATATAGCATTTTGACTAAAGTATGTCTATTTTCTTGATAAATATAAAATTTTGGTAGTATCATAACTTGAAAATCCAAAATAAATTATACAAAGTACTAATAGTCTAATACCATAGCAAAATAAATGTAACTAATTGTAAATTCTATAGTCCAAACTAAAGTAAAAGTATTACTATTAGTATTAATATATTGAAAAACCACACAACATCCCTTTCAACATGGGCATGGAAAGAATACCATCCAATCTCATGGTCAAAGTTTATATGGTTAGAAGTTTAAGTTTAAAGTCTAATTTTTTTACCACAGCCTTCATTCTTATAAGTTCTTCACTCGTCTTCTTTCTTTTAGGGTTGGTTTTGAATGTCTTTGAAAATTCAGTTGTTAGACTTTAAAAAGAAACTCATAATAATAAATTCTAGAAGACAACCGAACTCTCAATTCTTTACTCTTGTCATTAGTCTTAATTTAGAGTTTATTGTTGTGTTCCAATTGGCTGAGTCACTTAAGGTTTACATGACTCAATTGTGTCCGAATTAGCAACTTGACTTAAATGAATCAAGTAGAGTCAATAACATGACTTGCCTTGTGAGGCTGGAAGTGGAATCAACTTTTGTGGCTGTGAGCCTGAGATATGAGTATGACTGGACTGTAGAGAGATTCAGAACTGCTGTATTAGGCAGGATGACATCACCTCTGACACCCCCTTGTGCGATGCTTTGTGGGGCAAGACAGTGGGGTGGGACCCATTCACTTTTTGGGATGTCCCATCACCTCCAAAAGTAAATGAATCCCACCCCACTGTATCTTGCCCCACGGGGTGTCGCATAAAGAGGGCATCACAGGTGATATCACCCCTGGGCGGGATGAAGTCACCTGCAACACCCCCTTCTTGGCTGCTGAACATGCCTCTATGAACCTGTGATATGACTGGACTGTAGAGAGATTCAGAGCTGTCTCGTATTGGGTTGAGACATGACTTGTTTTTTCCATGAGCAATCCCCTGAGCACTAAGTAATGCCTCGCAGAGGTCTAGTTATGCCTTGGAACCACCCCTCAAATGTCTCCGGGCAGGGGCATATTTCGGGTTAAGTCGGATAATTTTTAAAGAGCTAAATTATTGACATGTCGTCAATCCCTTTCGTTTGCCTCATTTAAATTATATTTTGATTTTTCATTCCAATTGATGAAACAATAGAAAATGGTTTTGTTCATGAATCCTTTATTTGCTTTGAACTGCTAGGTTTAAACTCTACTTCGGTGATCTCTTTTCAAGATGGTAGCAACATACCTTTGTGTATCTCTTTCTATAATTAATCGATCTGATTGATTGATTGTTTTTTCAATTTGCAAAATTTTCTTTTAATCATGTTGTAACTTGAAGTTCCTTTGGATTTCTAACCCTAAATCCTTGCCACAGAAAAATCCAAGAGTACGTTTAGATTCACAGAATTAGAATTGGAATTCCAATTCTAATTACAGATTTAGAATTCTACTATTTAGATGCATAAGCGTATGAATGGAATTGGAAATCACTTTTTACATGGAAGGTGGCATTGAGATTCTATGACCCATCACCAAGGACTCTCAATCTTGCAAGTTGGGCACCAAAGCTTTGTATTTACCATGCTCAGATTTCTATATGGCCTTCAAATCCCCGATAATCACTACAAAAATGTTATACTAAGTCTTTGGGTGATTTTAATGTAGTTTACTCGCTATGAAGATTTTTAACTCTTTCGATAACCTAACATGAGCTTTAATTTCTAGTGAAGGGCATTTTGGTTAATTAATAATACAACAAAATGCAGTTTTAACTCTAATATTTAAAACTTCTGAAGATGAATTAACGAGTTCTTCGTAAGTCTACATCTTCAACAGATTTTTCAAAACAAACACTCATGAAAGATCCAACTCTTTGAGTTCTCAATTAGATTCCCAATATTGGAAAATAATGAACATAGATATTATCCATCGAACAGGCTAGCTACTAGTCCAATGACAAAGACATACAGGGTCCAAATATCACTTCAAAAGATCTCTGATAGGCCTTCAATTGAGACCCCCAGTTGGACAATAGGATATATCAGGAGACGTGGAAACAATACTAGAAATCCTTCAAATATAAAAAACAGAAATGGCACTTAAATGATTCATTCAGAGATTTCTTTATCCATCAAAGAACCAAAGAAGTGTTCTTCCCAACTAATTACCGAACAAATAGAAGTAAACGCAACAACAGCAGATTTTTCAAAAATTTTTTTTCTTTCTTTTCTTTAAAAAGAAAGAGAAAAGGAAAACGAACAAAAATAAAAGAGAGAGAGGATCTATTGAACCATTTTGTTCCACGACATAAATCCCTCACATCTCTTATTCAGAATTGTCGCCGTCATCGTCTTCGTCATCAAAATCTTCGCTGTCCATACACTCTTCGTCATCGAACTCATCGAGCTCTTCGTCATCCTCATCGTCGTCGTCATCTTCGCTGCTGACAGCAGGTCGGCTGCGAGCGTAACCGCGGGACTGATCGGCGGGAAATCGAGCGACGGGATCGAAGATAGCAAAATGACGAACAGGGTTAACCGGAGCGGCGACGATCGGGCGATAATAGAGAGCCGCCGGCCTAGATGAGGCTGCCACCAGCCTCAGCATCCTCAACGCCGCCGCCGCCGCCGGTGAGCGGAACATCTCTAGCTCTCCCTGTTTAGTGACCGGTGTGGAAACGGAGCTAAATACTGGAAGATGAGTAGAGTTTAGGGTTTTCGATGGGCTTTTATAGGAAATCATTAGTGACACGTGTGCACTCACACGTGACAGTAGACTCCAACCCCTACAGGAGCTCAGGCAAAGTGGCACGTCACATTCACAACTACGATTCATGCGGATAAAACGTAGACTTTGTTGATGATCAGCACCAACTCATAGCCGTCCGATTAGTACATTTCTTCGAGATCGAATGCTGCTGCACTGAGCAGCGGAAAAATATTCCGCAGGCCTCAAAATAGCCCCCAGGATTTGGTGACAACAAAGTGTAAATCACTGGCGGTGGGCATGGGTCAGGCCGGCCAGCAAATTGGCCTGAAAAAGCCCAACTAGAGCTAGGCTTGAGGCCCACACTTTTATTTAAGTCCAGGCTTGGGCTTACCTCAGCCCAACCCGAGACCCGAACTTTTACATACATAATATATATACGTATTATATATAATATACTAATTATTTTAAAATTACCAATAATATATAGCTTGGTTGATAAAAATGGTTTTTAAAAATAAGTATTGGGTTCAAGTCCTATGAAATCAATGATTTTTAAAAATTAAACCACCATTAGAATTTAAATATATAGTTTTCTTTGATATTTTAAAACTAGTAAAATTTTGTAGTTCAATTAGTTAAAGCATTTGTTATTACATGATAGGTCCATGGTTCCAAATTTCAATGAAATTTCTTGAAATTTTCGTACTTCCAAGGGGTAGCGAAATAAAATACAAGCGGAATACAAAAATTCTCAAATTTCTTCAAAAATATCACTGAAAATATGTTGATATTAGTGAAACATTGACAAAATTTTGGAAAAGTTTCACTAATATCAATACTTTCGACAAGAATTATTATGCATGAGCTACACCAATTTTAAATCTATTGTTTGCTAAGATTTTCGATCTATTGATTCTAGACCAAAAATAGTAGCACCACTTAAAACATTTATAGTAACAATACTATTTAATTTCTATTTATAAAATTATTAAAATGATTTCTTTTTAAAAAATGATAAACTATATATTTATATAATTAAATTTTTTTGAGTATATAATAAGTTAGATATGTGCTACGAAAATTATTGTATAGCCTTGCTATATAAAGTTTGTTTACAAAATGACTAATTTAAGATGAATATGACATGTTTGATAGTCATTTATCTAAACAATGACTAGTAACCATTTGTTTATTATTTTAATTTATTTGTACATGACTTAAAAGCTTTATATAGTTATTTGAGTTTAGAGTGTGTAATCATGGTCAAGATAGATTAAAATTTTCATAATTTTTTTTAATATTTTGAAACATTCTAGTGAAATTTTCGTTAATCCTTACGACGAAAAATCCATCAAAATCGAAATTTTAAACCTTGGATAGGTCTAGAGTTTAAACCTACATCTCAACATTAAAATTTTTTTTTTTACTTCTTAGGCCAGGCCGAAGCCCAGTCTAAGGCCCAATCAATAAATTAGGGCTGGGCCCGGGCCTAAGTTTAATAAAAATTTATGGGCCCAAACCCCGGCCCAAGCCTGATCAATAATTATAGGGCCGGGCCTGGGCCTACCATGGCCCGGCCCGATCTTGGCCCATGCCCACCCCTATATAATCACTTTTTCAAGCCCATATGCAAGGGCGGATACATGGTGCCAAAAGTGAAAAACACCCTCTTAAAAATGTATAAATCACTTTTTTGAGCCATGTGGGCAACCTACATAGCATAAATAAAGGTGTCAATAAGAACCAAAGCCCATTGGAGGATTGGGTCAACTTTACAAGCTTCAAATGAGCTTAAAATGAAAGGCAATCAATGGAGTTCAACCAGAGAAGGGCAACTCGTTGCTTAGGAGATTTCGGCTTTCTTTCATTTGAAACAAGAATTAGAGATGATATGGATTAGGGTTCGGATTAAGGTATTCATATATTGTATTTTATGTAACATGCCCTACAATATTACAATATAAATAGTAGTTATAGAAGGCTGCACTATAATATATATATATATATATATATATATATATAATTTTATAACCGAATGAAATGATTGGATATAAATGCATCCATGTTACAGACCAAATATGATCCGAATACGAACATATAACCAGCTAGTTGACAGCTCTACCTTGAAGGGAATTCTTAAAGGGTAAGAAGTGGCCCAAAGTGATCCATAAGCACATGGAATTAGGGGTGTGAACGAGCTGAGCTTTCAAGCTCGTCATATTGACAAAGATTGAGCTCGTAAAAGTAGGCTCAGCTTGCCAAAAGTCATTATTTTGAAAAGGAAAAAAAAAAGTCCAACAACTTAATGGCCCATTAGCCCAATTATAAAATATTATAAAGTTCTTAACCAAACAT
Organism: Platanus orientalis; assembly: GCA_025762735.1. Classification (NCBI taxonomy): domain Eukaryota; kingdom Viridiplantae; phylum Streptophyta; class Magnoliopsida; order Proteales; family Platanaceae; genus Platanus; species Platanus orientalis. Next base: position 8,364 of record JAOXJP010169263.1, read on the forward strand.
AGTTTTTAATGAGCTGAGCGGTCATATTTGAAAGCTGATTGATTACAAATACCTATTGCATCTTTAGTGCATTCGAATATCCCATTTCCATTCCCACAAATGTAATTCAATCACAAAAATGGTTCTTGAACACAGAAGAATTGTTGCGATGAAAGAGGCTATCAGAGAAAAAAGAATTCATCGATCGTCCTTTTCCAAGAAGAATTGGTTTTAGGAGATCAGTTGAGTGGTCAAATACCAAGCTAGGGGGGACCTGTTTATGAATTGAACAATAATCGTACGAAAAAATATGGGTTGGATGGAACAAACTCTACTAGAATGTTTTTGTAGATTCCGAAAATTCCATTCCCAATGGGAAAAATCTATTTTCAAATTCTAATGTTAGCTTCGTATGTCTCCCACCCCTTTTTGTTGAATAATTGGTTCAAATGCAATTACGGGAGAAAGGTTAGGTTAACTGCTATTGATTCCTTTACCCCTAATGAAGAAGCTCCCACATACATTGGATATCTATAGGTCTAGGGTCAAATGCAACGCATGGCATGTTGTTCCTTCAGTTTCGCTCAATCTTCATCATAGGCCACTCTTATCTTTTGTGGGAATATAGAGTATCACTTCCCTATATACAACATAATCCTTTCTTCAATTATAAATATAAAAAGAGGCTTTTCCCATGTCGTGTTGCCTTTCGCTTCTGAGGGTTAGGATCAAGGGTTGGAAGAGTGGCCCAATTTATTTAGATTTATAGGCTATATAATTCCACCTCAACATTTGGCCCTATTTATTTAGATTTATAAGCTATAGAATTCTAACTCAACACTATTTATCTAGATATATTAGTCCGAATTTCTTTAACAAAAGCCCTTTGTTTGGAGGAGAATGCTAGGCAAGATTGGAGTAAGTCTAGAGGTAAGAATTTTTTAAATGATCTTCTCTTGACCACCTTAGGCCTAAATTGATTGACCAAGTCCTTCTCTTTAAGGATCAAAGAGAGAAAAGCCTTACTTATTTCCCTTTTCTATTAAGATAGCCTTTCGAAAAGGACCATATCAATAAAACTTAGGAAACAATATCTCTTCACTCACAATATAAAGAACCAAGAATTCCGTCCGGGCCAAGAGAACTCTTAGGAGGAAGGGACTGAACAATTTCAAGAATTTCTTTGGGGGGAGGGAATCTCAGTAAGCTTTGCGTTCATGTCTCAAGTGATAACCAAGGGGATACAATGTAAAAAAAAAAAAAAAAAGAAAGATCAATAGGTCCTTCAAAATTCAAAAATTCTAGTTGGGGGTGGCAGCATTTTGGGTGACCAAGGGCCGTGATTCCTTTGCTGACACCGCGATCTTGCCTTCATCGACGAAATCTTACACTTTATGCCTCAAAACACTAATCAGTTGTATGCCCCCTGTTCTGGTGTGTCTACTTCTATGTCATGTAGCTTTTAAGGCATTAGTTTCTCACAAGCATTTGCTCCAAAGGGCTTGTAAGCCCCTTTCTTAGCTCTTAATGTCTGCTTTAAGCTTCGTCGGAGATTTTATGGCCCATAGCTTACATCATCTTATGAGAACGGCATGTAGCAGCTCTAGTTGTAGCAGTGTGAATGAATGACAAAGACTCATCCCAAACCAAATAGCTTTAAAGGTGGTCCCAATGTTAGATTCTCAACACTTGAAGCTAACAAAACTATAAAGCTGCAATACAGATAGTTAATATGGCATAGAGCTAGGAAGTCCTATGCTTAGTGGGTTGTGGGTGGTATAAAAGGAGGTGTTAATCTTGGGATCTCTTGCAGTACCTAGAGAAGCAGTCTCAACCTCTCTCCATAGGGATTAGCTAAATTATGTTCGTTTGGATCATCTGACATTTTCCTATAAGTTAACTCCCTCGTAGAGTCGGAGACGCCAAAGAATGGCAAGAGATGAATGAGATAGCAAGGGTTTTCCACTTGTATAGCATAGGTAGGTTGGATGCTTCTCTTTCCATCCTCGTATGTTAGATTTCAGTATTCCTTGACACCTCAATTTGGTTGCTTACGAAGAAGCATCGTGGGAAAGAATTGACAAGGAATCCAGAAAATCGCGAAGGAAAAGTGTGACGAGAATTCTCGACTTGAGATATTTGAGACTGACCTCGGGTAGTACATTCTGTCTAAGAGATTTTGCCTTTTTTATTAGCATTTTGATTGCCATAAGGGTCGGGCATATGCAAGGCCTTTCTTCAGAAAATTGGGAGGAACGTTGGATAATGGTTTGTAGTTGAGAGGGTGCATTCAATTAAACAAGAGGTTGGATAGTCTTTGATAGGGTAGGGACATGTATTCGCTGCAAGGAAAACTTTTGTGGAGCAATCTTAATTTTGGTTACTCCATCCCATGGTGTATTGTATTGTCCGTAATCTTCAAGGAAAATGTTATCATAAATGTAAACAACCTCTTTTGACGGTACAATAGAAATCGGGTCAATAGTTGGGAATCGGTGCCCTCGTGACACTCGTTATCGCACATGTGTAGAATTTTAAGTGTTAATAGGTTGATAAATAAGTAAATAACACTACACATTGTAAAAAAAAAAGCTATAAATCCACATCCAAAAGTATTATAAAACTATAAAAGTAAACTACAACAGTAAAAGTGTGAAACTAGAGTAGAGAAAAGAGAAATATAATACAGTAAGAATGTAAGATAAAGTCATATAGAAATAGAATAATACCAGTGCCAAGGGCCAAGACTGCTTCCAAGTTCGAAGTTCAAACCAGCTCAATCCTCATCAATACCACATAGAGTTTCGAGCTGGCTGATAAGCATCATAGCTATCCCTATCTGGTAGATATTGTTGTTACGGCTGTTGTTGATATTGATATCGCTCTTCTATTAAACGACAGTAATCCTGTCATGAGATAGAGGGACTATGCCATGCTCGACAGTCACAAACATATCTCTCGTATATAGTATCATCTACTCTCGAGAACATCCCATATCTTGTAAATTTAGGCACTACATACTGAGTCTGATGATGAGAAGATATAATAAAATGACCCCGATTGTTTCGACGGGATCGAGGGGCCCGACCCTCCCGATCATATGATGATGATGTAGATGCGGTAACTAAACTGGGCCTACCAGCTATAGATGGGAATCTGTAGTCTATGTATTGCTGCTGTTGCTGACCAGGTCTAAAGCCAAAGATAGAATCAATCCACGATCCTTCCTGACTCTGTGTACTACTACTAGTAGTAGAATGAGGATATTGAGGAAATTGAGGGTGCTGCCAAAAAGAACCCCCACTGAGGCTCATGTTATCAAACGAACCTGCCAACGTATCAGCTGTGTGATGGGAGGAATTACTCTCCCCCTCCAGATCTCTCCTAGTTTTCCCAGACTTCCACCATCGTCGATTCTCACCCCTTTTCTCATAATGAGATGGATAAGGATCAGTACGTGCACCATGATCTGTATCCTGAGTAGCATGGTCAAATGTAGTCTCTCCTGTGAATGGGCTAGGTGGTCTCTAACTCGTCTCACTGCCACCATATGGTCTCTGTGTCATACCAGCACCAGCACCAGCACCATCCCCTCCATTACTATCACTATCCTCATCCTCATCCTCATCCTCATCATCATCATCACCATCACCTCCTCCATGACCTCCATCATCATCACTATCTCCATCATCACCACTATCTGCGGAGTTAATACTAACATCACTCACATCCTCATCATCAACTAATCCTCTTGCAATTGCGAGATTCTACTGACCTTATGGCTGGTTCTGTTGTTGTGTTTGCATAAATGCATCCACATTTACTCCCATTTGACTTGCTATATAAGAGCTCGGCCGTCCACTTGCCTCATCCAATATTGGCTCTCCCGCCTCCTTAACCCACTCATATAGTGGGTCCTCATCTCCTTCGTCACAGAAAATCTCCGTAAGATCAATGGGGCCGGTGTACTCTTCCATATTTTGTTCTTTTTCTGCTTCCTTCACTCTCAAGCGTAAATTGTAATGGACAAACACAAGTTTTTGAATTCTCTCATGTCTAAGTTTATTTCTTCTTTAGAGTGGATGAGATTAAATGTGCTCCAATTCCTCTCACAACTAGAGGACGATGCGGTTTGTGATAAGACACGAATGGCAATCCTCCTTAGGTTGGGTGCATTTGACCCATGCAATACCCACCACTCAGCTGCAAAAAAAAAAAAATAATGTTTTTAAGTAATTATTGACTGCAACCTTTATTAATTTTCTATTAAAAAATGACCTAAAATTACCAGCAACCATCTTCTTTCGTCCCGCCTTTGCAGCACCTTGCAAAAAAGACCCAATTGGATCCCTAAAGTACTTTATCTGAAATT
>JAOXJP010169274.1:0-12714 GCA_025762735.1 Platanus orientalis
TATATATATATATATATATATATATATATATATATTTTTTTGAATCATGCGGGGTTCACTTGCTTGGTCAGCAAGTTTACTCAACATGGCAACCCAGTTTTTAGTTTTAGAAGTCTATATTTTAGGGATTTTAAATTTTTAGGAGTTTCCTTTTTTTAGAATTGTAATCCCTATTTAAAGGGAAATCTTGCAATGAAATAAAGCACAGATTATTGATTTGAAATTGAATTGGCACATGCGTGTGTTTTAGTGGGTTGCGAACCAAGCCTCCCCTCCCCTTCTCTTTTGGTTGAGTCATGAGCTACCAACCCCTCCTTCCATCTTCTTCTTCATCTCTTCTCTCCACCTCACTTACTACCATACACACACATCTCCTTCTCCTTTCGTATTCCTCATCTATTTCTTCATCATTCTTCTTTTCTTGCTCCTGTTTTCTCATACTCCTTTATCAGAAATTTCTACAGCACATCAATTCCATTAATTCACGCCAACCCCATTCCAAAACCCTTCCATATTTGAACAAACCTTTTCACAAGGGGACTAGTAACCCATGGGTGACCCATCAGATGGTGTTCTTCCCCTCATAAAACCCACCCCTATTAAATAGGGGCCGATTTGAAGAGTACTAGGCGGCACATCTATTGGAGCAGATTTTTTTTATATCTTGGGGCAAGCTTTGGGACTGATTTCATCATTTTTCAAGAGGCTTTGGGATCTATTCTAAGAGGTAAAAACAGTATTTTAAAAACTTTAATGAAATCGAAGTTGTGCTTGATTTTCTAAAGTTTCTGTAAATTTCGGGCATGGCATAATTGGGGGTTTTCTAGAATAATTAGCTAAACCTCAGAAATTCACGATATTTTTATGAGAGCACCTGATAACCTGTGTAGAAGAACCCCCAAATTGGGAAATTTTCTGACGCATGTCAGGGGTATTTTGGTAATTTTCAACTTTTTGAAAAATTACTGATTTGCCCCTAGCCCTGGAATTTCCAGATTTATTTTATTGGATTGTTATTTGCTTATTGGAAGGCTTCTGCTTTGTATCCTACATCATCTCCTAAGATAAGGATGCCATGAGATTGTAGCTCTATCTAGGGGTGTGCATGAGTGGGTCTAGGCTAACCAATCCTTAAGGGCCGAGCATGGGCCAACTTAAATCTTCAGGCCTCAGGCTGGCCCAAGGCCTAGTACTTCATCACATAAAACTGTAACATATATATATATATGTATGCCTCAAGCATTGGCCCGGGCCAAAGTTAGCCCAAGCATACACTTGGGCTTAAACTCTATCCCGGAACCCCATCAGGTCTAAGCCTAGGTAATGCCTTTTTGAGCTTGGCTGGGAGCCTGGCCAGTGTGTAGCCCTAGCTCTATAGATAGGTAATCAGCAACCCAAGCTTTTTTATTCACAGCCATTCTAAAGAGGTCTACGAATTCTAGTTTCAACGTAGAATTTCTGCAGAACCTATTTTCCAAAGGAGTGTTCCATTGCCATTCCCCACCTCTATCGGGATGCCTTCCACCAAAAAAAAAGAAGAAAGAAAGAAAAAGATTCATCATGATTCATTTCCAAGGCCCCTGATATGAGGAGACTACTTACTTTCTACATTTCCATGTATTAATCTACCCATAATTTGCTTTAGTTACCTGGCTTCACATTCTTCTCGTTTCAACTCCAAGCACCAAAGCCACTCACAAAGAAGAGCCATATTCATATGAGTGACAGATCTAAGGCCTATTCCCCAGTCTTCTTCGGCTTACCAACCAAACCCATGTTACAAAATGGTAACTAGAACCATCCTTTTGATGCGGACAATAATGCAAGACTGATGTATGTGCCACCCCACAAGAGAGACAGATTTAAATGTACATGTTATATGGGTTTATTTGGAATTTCATAAGGGGGGTAATTTTGTAATAATGCCAATAGTGTCATGACTAGTTTAGTTTTTTTTATAGTGAGTTGTAATCTCATCACTTACTTTTAACCCAAGTTTTCAAGGGTTAAAACTTGCCTTTTGGCTTGATTTAGTTGTTGTCATTAGAGAGGTTATCAATTACATTTCTAACAAAACCAAGATTGTGCAAATCCGCAGTGATTTGGGAAAGTTAGGACCAAATAATTATAGGATTATCAAAGAGTTGTGGGAATAGTGTTTTTAGAAAGTTAAGGATTTAGTAATACTTGTGCAACAAGTTTTGATGTTTTAGTTGTTTAATTTTTTGGAATGTCATGTTTTTAGAAAGTTTTATATTTAGAAATTACTTAGGGGACAAGTTTAAGTTTTTAGTAAGTTTTAGGTTGCAAGTTTAGATGTTTAGCAAGTTTCTAATTTTATACTTTTTTAAATTCTACAGGTTGTAAACCTATTTAAAGGCACCCTCTCTTCTTGATTGATACATTAAAGATTAATTAAAGTTTTTGGTGAAATTGGAAATTCCCAAGTGTTGGCCGCGGGCCATTCTCTCTATCCTCCTCATAGGGTGATGCCATCTCCTAGGCTCCCCTCTCTCTCCATGTTCCCAACTAATTCCTCTTCTTTCCCTCCCAATTCTAAAAGATTCCCTATTTTGTCTTAAACCTTTATTAAAGAAATTTTGAGCTTTCTGAAATTTCATGTTTTTATATAACAAATCTCATTCAAATTGCATGAAATTTGAACTGTAACACCCTTGTCCAAATCAGAAAATTCTATGCACAATCAGGGGTATTTTGGTAATTTTGTAGATTTTACCCAAAATTTCCAGAATTTCCCTTTGGCCTTCATTTCCTCTCTTTTCTTATTCTTTTCTGATCTATTTCATCCTAACCTCTTTTCTTTAATCCTTTTTCAGATTTCTTTTGTGACTATTTGAGTGTTCTAAGTTATTTTTCTTGATTTAATTTGCTTCCACGCTTTACATCTAACCATTATTTGAGATCCTTGGAATATCTTACATCAAATTTTAGTATCTTCCCTATTATGCTGCATCCTTCCAACCCTTCTACAACCCACTGAAGTTTCTCTATTTGTATAGCCACTGACACAAGAATAATGAACAGGTTCATGTAATAAATTAATAAACTAGCCAAAACTGCCTTATAGAGCAATCTTTCCACTTTTCTTCATTAAAAAACAAAATACCCACTTTTGAGAGGTACCAGCTCTTCTAACTTGACAGTCGTTTCTGGATTCTCTCAATGTCCGCATTCCATATCTCCTTTTTTTCTGAATGTAGCTCCAAGTGGGTGGCTCAAATATGAGTCTAATAAATAACCCACCTCAAACCAGAGACTAGTAGCTAGATCATTAGGGACTGAGGTTCCACCCACCCCCTAAATAGTGCTCCCAGCAAAGTTGACACACAAACCTGACACAACTTCAAAGCATTTGAGAATGTATCTTAGCAGTCTAACCTATCTTTGGGAGTCATTACAATAAACTAGAGTTCCATCTGCAAATTATAGATGAGTAATCACCGGCTCATCTCTCCTGAAGGCAAAACTCTCAATGAGTCCTCCACATAACGCCTTCAATAAAAGTCCTCCCAAAGCCATTGTGACTATGAGGAAAAGAAGAAGGAAAAGTGTATCCCCTTTTCTTAACCTTCTTGAAAGTCAACAGGGGAGCCATTTTTCATAAGAGGAAGCTGACCCATAACATTCCCTCATAATACTCCAACTTCCTTTGTCCTAGTTCTGAAATCAGTACATTTGTTGGCAATAAGAACACAATTTAGAATTGGCCTAGCTTTGATAAACGCCCCTTGGACTGTGGATAAAAGTCTCCTCAAATCTTTTAGCTAAAGATTTTGAGATAATCTTGTAGACGCTCCATACAAGGTTTACAGGTCTGAAGTCTTCAATTTTTTTATTCTTGTTACTATGGGGATCAAGGTAGTAAAAGTAGCATTACTTCCTTTATCCAAAAATCTGAATTCTAGAAGTCTGCAACTACTAGAAAAATGTCATCGTTATTCTTTATGCATGGCCCAATGAATTTTGTAGGTGCTCCCTGCAAGTCTTATAGGTTTGAAGTCTTTAATGTTTTTTTATTCTTGTTACTTTGGGGATCAAGGTAATAAAAGCAACATTACACCCTTTATCCAAGAAGCTGAATTCTAGAAGACAAAATTTTTTGTAGATGCTCCCTACAAGGCTTAGAGGTTTGAAGTCTTTAACGTTTTTTATTCTTGTTACTTTGGGGATCAAGGAAATAAAAGCAGCATTACTTCCTTTATCCAAGAAGCTGAATTCTAGAAGTCTGCAACTACTACCAAAATGTCATCCTTAAGCACCACCCAACAAATTTTGTAAAGTCGCCAAGAAACCATCTAAGCCAGGGGCTTTGTCACCATCTGAATCCCAAACAGCTCTTCCAGTAAATTGTCCTTTGACGAATGCTCTACCTGTCGTTTGTCTAAAGATGCAATCTTCTTCATTGAATTGAGGAGATCAACGGAGAATAAAAATTTTAAGTTACTGTTTTTTCTGCTTTATTTGTTTTGATATTAATATTTGTTTCCTGAATAGTGAATACTAATGACTTCTCGAATTAGTGTCCTTTTATATATGTTGTTAATATGACTAAGAAAATGCCAGATGAAGGGGGGGGCATGGGAATTATTCACAAAAGCTAATGATACATTTAGACTTGCACCAATCATTGAGGGTTAAGCTTATATGACTTACTATGAAACTTTGGGAGAGAGTAATTAAGGAAGCTGAAATTGAAAAAATTGGCTTGGATTTATGCCAGGGAGATCGATCATTGAATATATTTTCTGAGGAAATTAATGAAGAAGTTAGAGAAAAAGAAAGATCTTTCACATGGACTTTATTGTTTCAATGAAAGCAAACGATAAGGTCTCTAGAGAGATCTTCTGGTGGATTTTGGGAAAGAAAGGGTCTCAACTAGATAGGTTAACATGGCTATGGACATGCATGATGAAGCAATAACTAGTGTATGAAAAATTGGAGGAAAAGACCAAGTAAAAGGGAAGTTTGCAATCACAATAGGCTTACGCCAAGGGTCGGCATTGGACCCCCATCTCTTTGTATTGGTTATTGATGAGATGACTAAGCATATACAGGAGGAAGACCGATGGTGTTTTTTTTTCTGATAAAAAAGGTAATATATTAAAAATGAGTCCAAAGAAGAAAATGCATGAGATATACAAGACCCTCAATGGGCTGCCTTGACAGAAAACGAAGGACTCCCAATCGAAAATCCAATCCTAAAAGACGGGGATAACCAACTCCAGGAGAAGAGGAGAGAAATAATATCATTGAAAAGACACCAACAAACAGCAAAAGGCAGCCATCTCCAAAGATCACGACCTCTTGGAGATAACCCAACCCCTTTAGATTGGCTCCATTCCCAAAGCAAGTAGTGAATCGAAGAAAGAGGCACCCAACACCTGCTAAACCTTTGCATACATCGGCCCTAAACCCTGAAAGCATACTCTCAATGCAAGCAGAGATGGTCAGAAGATTCCTCCTCTTGGAGACACATGCAGCATCATGGCAAGCGGAATTCCTCTTGCTTGAAGAAGATCTTGAGTGGGAGACTTTCCGTGGAACAGCACCCACATAAAGAAAGACACCTTTGAAGGAACTTTAGACTTCCAAGGGAAAACAGCAGGGCATCTAGAGTGAGCATTCTGACTCAAAGCATCATAGAAGAACGAAACAAAGAACACACTGCTTTTATCCCCCCCCTCCACACCCTATGGTCCCCGACAGCGGTGTCAATCTTCCTGGCCTCTAAAACATACCCATGGTGTATGTTGCTTGCTGAGGACGTTGTTTTAACTGAGGAGAGTAGAGAGGGGCAAAAGCCAAATTAGATCTATGGAGAGATGCTTAAAAATCAAAAGGTTTTTTTAATGAGCTAAATTAAGTCTTCAAAAAAGAATATATCGAATGCAGTTTTAGTGAAAAGAAGAGTAGATGAGGCATGGTTAAGATTAATGGTCAAGAGATACCTCAAAGTGACAATTTTCATCATCTTAGTTCCGTCGTCCATAAGAGGGAGATATTGAAGATAATGTTGCAAATGGAATTAAAACGGGGTAGATGAAGTAGAGATGTGCTTCTAAAATTCTATGTGATCGAATCATACTTATAAAATTTAGAGTTATTTTATAAAATAGTTATAAGACTAACCATGCTTTTTGAATTAAAATGTTGTGCAATCAAGAAACAACACATGCTAGAATGAATATAACTGAGATGAGGATTAAGGATGTTGACACGGACAGATGAAAAGACTAGAAAAGATAGAATTACAAATGATTGCATTCGTGAGAACTCGGTTTAGGCACCAATAAGTGGAAAGACGAGGATAAGTCAACTGAGATAGTTCAATCATATGCAATAAAAACCAATGAATGCACCAGTGAAAAGGAGTGATATGGTGCGAGTTGAAAGGTCCAATAATACAATCGACAACATGTATAAAATCCTATCGAAAATTCTTGTGACCCGGCTCAAAGAAGTCATGGAGAGAGTGATATCCCCTCATTAAAGTGTTTTTATTGGAGGGCATCAAAACATTATGTCTTGATAGCTAATGAATGCATTGATGCAATGGTGAAGAAAGGGGAGTCTGGTGTCCTTTATAAACTAGACTTAGAAAAGGCATATGATAAGGTAAATTGAGATTTCCTAGAATATATGTTAAGAAGATTGGGCTTTGGCATCTAATGAAGACATTGGATCAGAAAATGCTATGGGACCATGTCTTTCTCCATTCTTTTGAGTGGTGTTTCTGTAGAATACTTTCATGGTTCTAAAGGCCTTCATTAAGGGGATCCTTTGTCTCCATTATTATTTCTTGTCATTGTAGAGGTATTTGAGGCACTTCTTCTCAAGGCTTTCCAAGGAGGATTGATAAAAGGCTTCGAGATTGATAAAAATGGAGTGGTGGTGTCTCACCTTCAATTTGCTGATGAAACAAGATAGTTAAAATATCTCCGTTGTGTGCATTCATCACTTTAAGGCAGTCTTGGGATTGAAAATTAATCTTTCAAAGACTTTCATATATGGTGTGGGGCAAGTAGGGGACTTGTGGAGATACGCGGAAATGCTAGGATGTAAAACGGGCCCATTTCCCTCAACCTACTTGGATCTCCCGCTTGGAGCCTTGTCCAAAAGCAAGGCCCCTTGAAATGATGTGATTGCTAGAGTTCAACATATACTAGCAGGATGGAAAGGTATGTATTTATCAAAAAAGATGAAGGATGAAATTACTAAAGTCGGTGTTGGCTAGTCTCCCCACATACTTCCTCTCTTTTGTCATTCCTTCATCAATTGCAAACACTATTAAGAAACTACAAAGGGACTTTCTTTAAGGAAAGGGAAAGAAGGAGACAGGCTTCATTTGGTTGTTTGGGAAGACATTTGCAAGCCAAAATAGTGTGGGGGTCTTGGGATTAAAAGAATTCAAGATATCAACAAGTATCTCCTCTCCAAATGGCTTTGGCGCTTTGGGCATGAGAGGGAGAGCTTATGGAAACAAGTCATTGCTAGTAAATATGGTCCAGCTAACTCTTGGGAAACAAATGTGCCCCATTCCTCTCTTGTTGGAAAGGGATAATGTGACTTGCTGCAAAATTCAAGGAGACTATTTGGGTGGAGATAGGATCAAGGAGAAACACAGTTTTGGCACGATAAATGGTGCTCAAACCAGCCCTTCCAGGATGAAGTCCTGCATATCTATCTATGCCATTGCATCCAACCAAGAAGTTATGGTGGCTAATTGTTGGAGTTATAACGATAATAGTAATTGGAACATTCCCACTAGGAGGAACCTTAACAACTGGGAAGTGGAGGGAATGGCTTACCTTCTTGGGTTGTGGATAATGTGTACCTTATAGGAGATGTGCTTGATTCTAGGAAGTGGACCTTATCTAAAAATGGTGTTTTTTCAATGAGTTTGTGCTCTCTTCTTTTTGGGGACAGAAGAGATATTTCTTTCCTTTGGAAACAAAAATGGCACCTCAAAAAAAACAAATATAGCACTTCAAAAAGCCCTCCAAAGTTTCCCTCTTTTATTTGGTTGGCTTACAAGGAAAGGTTGTCTATGATTGATCTCCTTCAAAAGAGAGGCATGGTACTTCCAAACATGTGTCCGTTTTGCTCCCAAAATGAGGAATCTATCAATTACTTGCTTATGCATTGCCCTTATGCTCGGGAAGTTTGGGAAGAAGTCTTTAGGGAGGCAGAAGTGGCCTGGGTCCTTCCTAGCAACCTTGGGGACCTCTTTCAAAACTGGAGACTAGAGAGGACCTCTAAAAGAGACAAGATCTTATGGAGTTTGATTTGCCTGGTTGTGTGTTGGTCAATTTGGTTTGAGAGATATAACCGGCTTTTTGAAAAACCATGCTCAACTAACCTTGAATGTTTATAAAAATGTGAAAGATTGGTTTTGTTTTCGGGGGGTATACTAAAAAGAATGTGGGGATTATTCTTTTGTATATATAAAGAGAGGCTGGGGATACAGATCATCATACAATGTAAGCCCGTGTGGAGGTTGGCTTTTTTTGGGATTTCTTATCCCCCCCTATTAATGAAATATTTCTCTTATCAAAAAAAAAAAAAGGAAGAAGAAGAAGATTGGTGTAGCCAATCCCAAGTAATTGAGATAAGGACTAAGTTTAGTTGACTTGAGTTCGTTTATGATTAATATGGAGTTCCGGAGTTGATTATTCATGGGGAAAAAATGGAGTTTAGAAGTTAATGTTTCTATGTTTTTCCAATGAAAATTTTTTTTTTTTTAGGAGGGGGTGAAAGGGTGGGAGGTAACGAAAAAGAGGACTTTCTTTTGTGAAACTTGCCACGTGAAGAGAAGGCAATGTGGAAAGACATGGACCCTTTGGAGCTTCAACCTACACTGATACTGGTAAAATTCCTAGATCATCCATGTGCCTTTACTAGATGACTCAATTAACAAACCCGTCCTCTTTTCCATTGTAGTACTTCTTTTTTTCTTGATAGAATCATTTTCATCATTCACTATTCATCTCAGTTCAAATTTATCCCCAAAAGAAAGAAAAAAATTATATTTTGTGCATATATTGAATTTCCCAAATCACATCTTAAACAAGTCAAATAGGCAAGCATCAGGATTGAACTACTTGGAGATTTAACCTTGAGTTAATCAATCATTATGAGATAGGAGTTGATATGACTAGAACCATATATAGAGGGCATTCTCAATGTGGGGAAAGTCTATTCCTCGTGCTATTTTCCACATAGACTTTCTTCGGCTGCATAAGCTCGTTTTTCCTATACATTAAAAATTAATTTCAGTTAGCTGAAAACATGCAACCAAAACTTCTAGGAATTAACCTAAACCTTTCCCAGACCAATGTTCAATGTATTTGAATGTTGACAGTGAATTAACCAACTCTCCCAAAACCTTAAGGTGTTAGAAGATACAAAAATTAATATACTTCAACACCCCCCAAGAGGAACGTTGTTCTCTCCTGGGAATACACTTGGGGAGCTAGACAAGAGTCCACACAACGCATACACACACACAACACCACATCTAGGAAAATACTTTCACCGGGATTCGAACTCGTGACCAAACCTGCTCTAACACCATTTTGATAGTGAACTAACCAACTCTCCCAAAACCTTAAGATGTTCAGAGATACACAAATTAATATACTTCAACATTGACCTGTTTTTGGTTCATCACTATGGTGGTAAATATATGACAATGCTTCCTAACTCTTCCTAGCTATAAATTTTGCTAAGCTATTACCTTCAAGCCATTCCCAGACCTATTAACTAATGGACAGTCTACCATAACATTTTTTCATTACAGAGGGAAGAAACAGCAATCTTGAATACATAACTGATATTGAATTATCATCTAACTCATCGAGTCAAATCTTGAGTCCCTACAAAATGTTGGTACGCGATACCAAATATGTTGTAATGAAAGTCAATCCCAAAAACCATGTCTGATTCTGTAGAAGGCAGAGTCTCAACATGTGGCAACATTTTGTATTGTCTTTTGTTTAGAAAGTGGGAATACCAGGTTTTCCTGAACAGGTATTATTCCACGTGTAAGAATCAGATGATACATAATGCCCATTGAAGAAACTGAAATAGCCAAAAGGATACCGTCTAGAAAGAAACAGAATTACATATGAAACCCTAAGGTTGGACATCGAGAAATCCCATGCTAATCAAAACACGCTACGTCTCAAAGTGAATAAGTTTCAGTTGGAACAACAAGTATCTTGGACCAATCGATATTGATCTCACAACAAAACATATTCAACGGAGAGGAAGCAATAGGATCAAACATTCTGGCCACTAGTAGTTCCTACGGACGGATGCCAGTGGTTTGGTAATTGAAACTTGGGCGTTCTCAATTATCCTAAATTCTCAGCGGGAATGCATGGAAAATTCATCTGAATCGATTCATTTATACCAATAATAAAGCTGGAAAAGCATAGAAAAACAATGCAGATTAACAGCAGAAAATGGACATTAAGAAGATGCAAGCGAAAAATAGATCATGATTAACAGCTATTGACAAATCAACTAAATAACTCGGATAGAATCGACCCTATAATCAGATCCAATTACAGAGACTTTAATTGTTGATTTTCAGAGCAAAGATCTGAAAATCCAGGTTTACATATCGAAGAAAACACCATGAAATTGAACCCAAAAAAAAAACTATTTGTATTACATGTAGGGATAGAACTAATCATACACACGTATCAATGGCGAAGAACAATCAAAATTTCATAAAATTTTGATGATAACCAAAGCTGAAGAATTACTGAAGAAAACGAAAAAATAAAAAATCTAACAGATGATGATCAGGAAAGCACCTTGTAAGAACCATCTTGTTGGATCTGACCGAGTCGCTTAATTTCTTCTTTAAGTCGTTCTACATCTTCTTCTACGTTCATTGTATCAATCGAATTGAGTTTCCTGTTGAGAAATTTCTTCGATTTGGGTTTGGAAATCTCTATTTAATTCGACTCTGCGAGTGAGACGAGAGCGACGTTATTTATAACCGCCGTGAAATGACGATCCATTTGGGATAACAGGGAAAATATCCTATAAGGCCCCTGCGATAACTCATCTAGGGATTATCCTACGGTCCAATTACGTGGTGGGAGGGGTACAGGTTCTCACTTCTCAACGATACTTTGGCTGGTACAACGATACTTCTAGTAATTACAAGTAATTACAGTCATAAGTCATCCTAACGCTACATGCTGCAATGGAGGTTATTGGTTGGCGACACGATGAATTTGGAATTCTCTAGGGCCATGTCTGGTTGCCTTGAATTGATTAAAAAAGGCTTGAAAGAAAAATAAACAAAAATAAAATCACACATAAATAAAGGAAAAGAAAAAAATTGCAATTTCTATCACGGAAAAGATGCTCTGTCCAGGATTTGCCATCCAGGACGGTGTCCAAGACACCATGAGGTTTCAAAGAGAATAAAATGGGCGGGGCTTTGACAAAATTTCAAAGTCCCACCTATTTAATTCCATGTGAAGCCCCATGATGTCCTGGACGGATTTACTGGATAGAACATCTGTCCTCTTTCTATCATTTTACTATGGCTGTTTGGTTGCCATGAAAAAGAAAAAAGAAAAGCTTCATTATGAAAATTTTCACCCGAAATGAGGGATTTTCATGCAAGAGTTGTGTGAAAGTAAAACGGTGGCTGATATGTGCATGAGAAAATTTTGAAAATCCAGGATTTCTTGTTCTCAACAATTAGACATCTTGAAAATTATTTTATAGAAAAAATTTCACCAAGAATCACAAGAAAATCTACCTTTCATGGCAACCTGATAGGCCTTGCTGCACTGGACATGGTAGAAATTTATCTCTGACTGCCACCACAAATTGACACCTTATGTGTTTTTGAATTTGGTGCCTCTTTTTGGACACCTACTTTCTAAGGGTGGCAATGCTTGACACAACTTGCGAACCCGATAAGAACCCAACACAAAATTAGCAAGGTTGGGGTTTAGTGTAAAGGATCAAACAGATCATACCACTTAGACATGATTAACAAATGGGTCATGTTTGGATTGACCCATATAGTTGTATACCCTTAACATGACCCACCAACAAGAGTTGTCACCCCTACTCACATGACCCGCAAACCGACACCAAATTAGTGGGTTAGGGTTTTACTATAATCATGTTTCGGGTCAAAGCAGATCAATCCCACTTTGACATGATTAATAGATGAGTCGTGTTCAGGTTAGCCCATATAGTTGTATATCCTTTAGCTCAACTCACCAACACGAATTGCCACTAGGGGTGGGCATGGGCTGGGCCGAGCCCTATAACTATAGTTCGGACTCGGGCTAGGGTTTGGGTTCGTAAATTTTTAATAAATTTAGGCCCAAGTTCGGTCCTAATTAATTGATTGGGCCTTGGGGCGGACTTTGGGCTGACGCATGCATTTAAAAAAAATTAATGTTAAGATATAGGTTTGAACTCTAAACCTATCATGTAATAACTAATGTTTCAATAGCCTACTGTAGCCAGCCACCTATAATATACTCATTTCATTTGAGTTTCTCAAAGCATTTGTAGCCATGAGGTGATCGTTTGTAATGAACTCATTCAAATTTATATTGATTTGTTAACTATAGTTAGTAATGAATCATCTTAGGTTTTTCTATAAAATGAAATGACTGAGGTTATCAAGCACAAATTGGTGCAAAT